>NW_020869335.1:833909-843909 GCF_003789085.1 Penaeus vannamei | reverse complement strand
AAACATCCTACTCGGAAACCCGTCCAACATATCAGCTCTCGTGACATCCAAGGTAAATAAATAAATAACAAAAGAAAAGAAAGAAAATGAAGAAAAAAAAGAAGAGAAAAAGAATATGCAAGGGAACCATTGCGTGCTTTGACAATTACCCGGAGCGCCGCACGAGCAGAAATTCAAAACAAGGCAGCAATTGCTTTTGGACGGGCAGGCGGTTCCGAGAGTGAAGGGGAAGGGAGGGAGAGAGGGAAAGGGAGGGAGGGAGAGAGGGAAGGGGAGGGAGGGAGGAGGGAAAGGGAGGAGGGAGAGGAGGGAGAGGAAAAGGGAGGGAGGGAAAGGGGAGGGAGGGAGGGGAGGGAGGGGAGAGGAGATAGAGAGATAGAGATGAGAGAGAGAGAGAGAGAGAGAGAGAGAGAGAGAGAGATGAGAGAGGGAGAGTGGAAAGAAATGAGAAAGGGAAAGGGAAATGAAGAGGGGAAGAGAAAGAGAGAGGGAAAGGGAGGGGATAATAAGAAAGCAGAGGAAGAAGCAGGGTTGGGAGGGACAGATAAGGGAATGAGTAAGAGAAAGGATAAACGAATAGGAGAGAAAATAGGAGGGAGAGGGACAGTGAGAGTATGAGACGGATAAATAAATAATCAAGGCAAAACAAATAGAAAAAAAGAGAAAGAGAACACGGAGAAATATATAGAGAGAGAATACGAGAAAAAGAGAGGAAGAGCTAGAACGAGGAATTGCACAGCATACGAACTCACGCCCTTCCCGCCTTTCTCAACGCCCATAACAAAGCAACGACAGTTAATGACGTCATCACATGAAGGTATTTATTCCCTAAGGGACCATTGTGCATTTTTTTTCTTTTCTTTTTTTTTTGTTTCTGTTTTTATTGTGCATTTTTTTTTTCTTTTCTTTTTCTTGTTTCTGTTTTTTTTCGCCGACAGATAAAATAATGGAAAAAAAATATACCAACCTTCTTTCCCTCACATAAAATAATAAAATTGAAAATTAGAACAATAAAGATGTAACGAAAAAAAAAAAAATATGATGAAAGAGAAGATAATACAAAAACCATCACCAACGGTTTAGGAGGAGGGAGGAGAGGAAAACTAGAAGATGGAAGAAGAAAGAGAGATTGATATAAGGAAAAAAAGAGAAAACGTGTAGGAAGGAAAAGGGGAGGAGGGAGATGGAGGAAAGGGGAAGAGGGGAGATGGAGAAAAGCGGCGAAAAGAACGATAAAAGAGGGGATAGGAGATGGGAGGAAGCCGAAAAGAGGTAAAAAGAGGGGAGAGAAGTGGGAAAAACAGGGGGGGGGGTTAAAGAAAATAGGGAAGGAGGGGTGAGAAGGGAGGGGAGAAAGAGAAGCGGGAATGAAAGAAGGAAAATGAGAAGGAAGAGGAGAGGGTCGAGAAATAGGGAGAGACGAGACGAGAACCACTCTGAAAAGGAGAAAAGGAAGATGAGGAGACGAAAAAGCAGGGTCTGAAAGAGAGAAAAGAGAAGGAAGGGAGGAAGACAGAAGCGGGGAGCCAAACAAACCAGTCGATGTACGAGTTGGGACACCTGTAACGCTACCCCAGGCCCTTCTCTCTGCCGTTCCCACAGAGTCTGCCTGGCTCTCACCTAATGGGACCCCCCCCCTCCATGTCCTTAAATAAATAGCTCCATTCTTTGACATTAAATCTTCCCATTCAGGCACTTACCATAAAAACCTCTTTGACACAAATACCTTCTTTCACCATTCCATTCACATTTACATAAAACAACCTCTTTGACACAAAAATAGTTCTTCACATTTCCAACAAACACTAACCATAAAACAACCTCTTGACACTTAAATATATCCATTCCATTCTATTCAGCACTTACCATTAAACAACCTCTTTGACACAAATAGTTCTGTTCCACATTCCAACAACACTTAACATAAAACAACCTCTTTGACACTTAAATATATCCATTCCCATTCTATTCAGCACTTAAACAAACAACCTCTTTGCAATTAAATATTTCCATTCCCATTCTAAGCACGTATTATAACCTCTTTGGCTTAAAATATCTCAATTCCCATTCCAAGCACTTACATAAAACAACCTCTTTGACACTTAAATAATCCATTATCCCAATTTAGCAACTTACCATAAAACAACCTCTTTGACACAAATAGTTCTATTCACATTCCAACAACACTTACATAAAACAACCTCTTTGACACTTAAACATATCCATTCCCATTCTATCAGCACGTATTATAACCAACCTCTTTGACACTTATATCTTTTCCCACATTCCCAACAACAGCACTTAGCAGAAAACAACCTCTTTGACACTTAAATATCCATTCCGATTCTATCAGCACGTATTATAACCAACCTGGTGGGTCTTTGACACTGTACTTAGTATATACTCCATTTCCCATTCCATAGCACTTAGCAGAAAACGATGCCTCTGTTTGACACTTAAATATCGTCCTCCATTACCCGATTCCAGACAAGCGACCTCTATTCCAATAAAAAACTAATGAAGAAACCTCTCTTGACATACTTAAATATATCCATTCCCCCATTCCAAAGCACTTAGCAGAAAAAAGACAACGTCTTTGAACACTTTGGAACTTGAAAATATCCCCATTCCGATATCCCAAAAGCACTTCCCGGATAAAAAAACAACCAAACCTCTGTCACAAATTAATCTCCACAAACCGACCCCCTTTCTTCTTTTTTCTTCCACTTGCACTTCGATTTTCTGTTTGTTTCCTCTCCTTGTTTGTCTACGGGAACATGCTCGGCCCACACACTCGCCCCAACTGACCACTCGCCTCTATATAATTAAACTCATGTTACACAAACAACGCGCTGGTTAGGTGAGAAGGAGGGAGGGCACAAGGAAAACGACCTAAATTGCTTGTTGAATTGAACGATTTGTGTGTTAGAGTTTGTTCCATCCAGGTATCAGAGTGCTTGCCCTTTTCTCTCTCTCTACTCTCTCCTCTCACGGAGGGGGGAGAGAGAAGGGAGAAGATGCGGGGAGGGGAAGAGAGGAGAGAAACGGAGGGGGGAGAGAGAGGAAGAGGCGGGGAGGGAGGAGGAGAGAGGGAGAGAGGCAGAGGGGGGAAGAGAGAGGGAGAGAGAACGGAGGGTGGGAAAAGAGAGGGAGGAGAAGGCGGAGGGGGGAGAGAGAGGGAGGAGAGGCGGAGGGGTGGGGAGGAGGAGGAGGAGGCAGGAGGGGAAAGGAAGAGGAGGAGGAGGAGGAGGAGGGAAGGAGGAGGAGGAGGAGGAGAGGAGGGGGAGGGAGGGAGGGAGGATATATATAATATATATAATATATCATATATAGAAGAGAGAGAGAGAGAGAGGAGGAGAGAAAAAGAAAGGAAAGGAGATAAGGTGAAAGAAAGGTTTGAGATCGAAAACAGAAGTAGGGCGGATAGAGAGAGAAAAGAAAAGGAAAGATGAAAAGGGAAAATAAACAAAAAAAAAAGAATAGAAAAGATGAAGAGAAAAAAAAAAAAAAAAAAGCAGAAAAAAACGAGAGAGAGAGAGAGAGAAGAGAGAGAGAGAGAGAGAAGAGAGGAGGAAAAGAAAGAAAGAAAGAAAAGAAAGAAGAAAGAAAGAAAGAAAAGAAAGTAAAGAGAGAGATGAGAGAGAGAGAGAGAGAGAAAGAAAGAAGAAAAACAAAAGATTTCCCGATAATCAATGCCCTTCCCCTTCCTTCCCCCCCACATCCGTCATCCCCTCCCTTCTCCTCCTCTTGTCTCTTGCCTGCGGGTGAGTGGAACGAGCAGGTGGCAACACCGCTTGGCTGTCGGGGTCAAGGTTAATGCTCGCTTTAGCATAAATCGGGATTTAATTTCTCGGTGGCAGCGTGCGGGTTGCAATCCACAGCGTGTAACGTTGAAAGGCCTGAGCGGCTGTATCGGGAAGTGAGACCGGTGAGGCGTATTTGTTAGCATGTCTGTTTATCGGTTAATGTCTGCTTCGGATACAAGCATGTAGTCGCATTGGTGTCATCATAACGTGTGGCGTGTCTTGAGGCCAAAAACCCTGGCAGACAGGTAGGTCACAGACTAAGCCGACAGGCAGAAAGGCACGAGAGAAAGAAGAAGAAGAAGAAGAAGAAAAGAAGAAGAAGACGAAGAAGAAGAAGAAGAAAGAGAGAAGAAAGAAAGAAAGAAGGAGGAAGAGAAGAAAGAAGAAGATAAAGAGCGGGCAGGCCGGACAGAGACTGGGGGTCAATGATAGCATTGATGAGCATTTTCTGGAAGGTATAAATTTCATGACCAATTTTCTTCTCCTCACGACAGGGCTCGTCTCCTACTTGAGCATTATGTTCCATTCTCAGAAATATTCAGATAATTCATCACCAATCACTTGTACCATGGATAGAAAGGTAATCCCAATAAAAAAAAACATAAATAAAACGAATAACTCCTAATAGAAAATGGTAAAGAGACGAAAACAAACAACTGAAATCGAGAAACCAGAAAGCAAAACGGAGAGCGGACTTGGAAAAGAAAACGAAAGATAAGTGGCGAATATGGATAACCGCAAAAGAAAATCGGAGCGCCGTAAATTTCCCTGGAAATGGGGGCTCCTCGACTGTCAATTATTTCCTCGAGATGACGGAAGTCCTGATTCTGAAATGATTTATGGCGGCGGGGCCGGGTGTTGCGACGGAAAGGGGTTGCACGGGGGAGCTAAGAGGTGAGGGTTTAAGGGAGGGAGGGGGAAGGGGGAGGGGGGGAGGGAGGGAGGGGGAAGAGAAGGGAGAGGGAGGGGGAGGGAGGGAGGCTTAGGGAGAGAGGGGAGGGGAAGGGAGAAGGGAGGGAGGGAAGGTTAGGAGGGGGAGGGAAGGAGAGGGGAGGGAGGGAGGAGAGGGAGGGGGGGAGGGAGGGAGGGAGTAGTTGAAGAACGGATAGAAAAAGAGAAGAAAAGCAAGAGCCAGAAAGATGGGGGCAGGAATCGACGTAGGATGCTAACTGGAGGATGCAAAGAAACGATAAGAAGAGAGGACATTATAAAAGAGGAAAAAAGGAGAGAGAAGAAGGAGAGGAGAGAGAGAGAAGGAGCGAGGAGAGAGAGAGAGAAGAGAGAGATGAGAGAAGAGGGGCAGTCTGTTCTTGGCTTAGGGTGCCAGGGGGGGGGAGGGAGGGAGAGGGGGAAAAGGGAGGCGGAGAGGGGGAAAAGGGAGGGAGAGGGGGAGGGAGGGAGAGAGGGGGGGGGGAAAGGGAGGGAGGGGGAGGGGAGGGAGGGAGAGGAAGGAGAGAGAGAGAAGAGAGAGAGAGAGAGAGAGAGAGAGAGAGAGAGAGACGAGAGAGAGAGAGAGGAGAGAGAGAGAGAGAGCGAGAGAGGGGGAGGGATGGGAGAGGGGCAGGAGAGGGGAGGGGAGGGAGGGAAGGGACGAGGGAGGGAGAGGAGGGGAGGGAGAGGGAGAGAGAGAGAGAGAGGAGAGAGAGAGAGAGAGAGAGAGAGCGAGAGAGAGAGAGAGAGAGAGAGAGAGAGAGAGAGAGAGAGAGAGAGAGAGAGAGGAGAGAGAGAGAGAGAGAGAGAGAAAGAGAGAGAGAGAGAGGAGAGAGAGAGAGAGGAGAGAGAGAGAGAGAGAGAGAGAGAGAGAGAGAGAAGAGAGACGAAAGAGAGAGAGAGAGAAGAGAGAGAGAGAGAGAGAAAGAGAGAAGAGAGAGAGAGAGAGAGAGAGAGAGGAGAGAGAGAGAGAGAGAGAGAGAGAGAGAGAGAGAGAGAGAGAGAGAGAGAGAGAGAGAGAGACCGAGAGAGAAGAGAGAGAAGAGGAGAGAGAAAGAGGGGGGGGAGGGAGGAGAAGAGGGAGGGAGAGAGGGAGAGGAGGGAGAGGAGAGAGAGAGAGAGAGAGAGAGAGAGAGAGAGAGAGAGAGAGAGAGAGAGAGAGAGAGAGCGAGAGAGAGAAGAGAGAGAAGGAGAGAGAGAGAAAGAGAGAGAAGAAAGAGAGAGAGAGAGGAGAGAGAGAGAGAGAGGAAGAGCCACGAGAGAGAGAGAGAGAGAGAGAGGAGAAGGAGAGAGGAGGAGACGAGAGAGAGAGAGAGAGAGAGCGAGAGGAGGAGAGAAAGAGAAGAGAGAGAGAGAAGAGAGAGACGAACGAGAGAGAGGACGAGGAGAGAGAGAGCTGAAGAGAAGAGAGACGAGAGAGGAAGAGAAGATGAAGATGAGGAGAGAGAGAGGAGAGAGGAGAANTCACCATGATCCTCACCCAAACCACCATCCCCCCCTCCACCCACCCCTCATCACCACCATCACCACACACCAATCATCATCATTACACCACACACAAAGCGAGCCAAGAGAAAACAAGAATTAAAATACCATAAATTAATAAAAAAATTATATTTTAACCGACGAAAATTAACATTGAGAAAGGAAAGACTGACTATTAACCACATCAAATAATTCGGTTTGATGATCACAATTTTATATCAGATTTGCTTTCTCTGTAAATACGAACGCCTCCTAGTTATAGCGTTTGAAAATTATACGATATCAGTGGAAATGATGACAAGGATAAGGATGAAAGTAACAGATAGATAGAAATGATAAGTAATGAGTTAAATAATAATGACGATGATAAGGATGATAGTAACAGATAGATAGAAATGATAGTAATAGTTAATAGATAATGACGATGTAAGATCGATGATTTAGTAACAGATAGAAGAAATGATGGTAATAGTAATAATAATGACAATGTAATAATAAGAATTAATGATAATAATAACAACAATGATGATTATGATAAAGATGGTAATAATGATAATAGCAATAATGAAAACAATAATATTAAAGATGATAATTGTAGTTATAATAGTATCGATGATGATTATGACAATGATAATGATTATGATGATAATAATAAAAATAATTATGATAGTAATAATAATTCTTATCATGAGGCTGATACTATTAGCTATTATCAGGATAATAATGATAACGATAATAATGAAGATTATTAATGATAATGAAGACAACATTTGCAATTTTGAGACTAACAATAACTAATAATGTTAATCATGGCAAATATAACAAGATATTAGTAATTAGCAACAGTAATAACAGTTATGGAAGTTATAAAATCATAATGGTAGTAATTGCAAGCATAATGATAATGGTAAATAATGATATTAACAATAACAATAATGGAAATTAACACAATACTACTGATAATGATAACAAGAACAATGACAAAGATAATAATAATAGTCATGATAATATTATTAATGACAACAATAATGATAATTACAATGATAGATAGAAATGGCAATAACAGTTTTGAAAATCATAAAATGATGGTGCAAATAATAGTAATAATGATTTGATGATATGATTAGTAATGATAATGATAATATTGATGATATAATATTATAATAATTACATAATATAATGAGAATGAAATGATAATAATAACGATAACAATAATAATGATTAGGATGATCACAATGATAATAATAAATGATAATATTGATAATAATGATGATAACGACAACAAATAACAATGAATTAGGATGATCACAATGATAATAATAATGATAATAATAATAATAATAATAATAATAATAATAATAATAATAATAATAATAATAATAATAATAACGATAACAATAACAATGATTAGGATGACCACAATGATAATAAATAATGATAATGATAATATTGATAATAATAATAATAATGATAATGATAATAATAACGATAACAATAACAATGATTTATGATGATCACAATGATATATAAATAAAAAGCAAGAGGCATTGCATCTTGCTTTTTATTTATTATCATTGTGATCATCTTAATCATTGTTATCATTATTATTATTTATTATATTATTATTATTATTATCATATTCATCAATCATCATCATCATCATCCATCATCATCATATCATCATCATCATCATCATCAGGATCATCCCATCATCAATCATCATCTATCATCATCATCATCATCATCATCATTTATAAAGCGATACAATGCCTTTGCGAACGGGAGAAGCAAGCAAATGCAGACTGACAAGACGTTTCACTTCTCCGCGCAAGAACGCCAGGAGACTTGAGGAGCAACCGTCTCTCGAGGCCAGGGGAAGAGAGGGCCAAGGTGCGGCAACATTGCAGAGTAAAATGCCGACGGAGACGGGGTGCTGACTAGCAACTACTGACGTACCCGAGAGAGAGAGAGAGAGAGAGAGAGAGAGAGAGAGAGAGAGAGAGAGAGGAGAGAGGAGAGGGAGGGAGGGAGGGAGGGAGGGAGGGAGAAGGGAGGGAGAGGGAGGGAGAGAGAGAGAGAGAGAGAGAGAGAGAGAGAGAGAGAGAGAGAGAGAGAGAGAGAGAGAGAGAGAGAGAGAGAGAGAGAGAGGGGACGAAGGCTAGTTGCTCTTTTGCTTCGTCGCTTGTTTTTGGAGTCGGGGTGGGGGGGTGGGGGGGGGAAAGGGAGGTTTTGGGCTGTTTGTTTCGGTTTCGAGGAGAAGTGGGGGAGGGGGAGGGGGGTGGGATAGTGAGGCTCTGTGTGGGTGTGTGGGAATCGGGTTGGGAGCGTCTCCGAGACTGTAGATTGTAAATGGATCTGTTTTTGTTATGTGGGAGGAGTGCCAAAAGGGGTGGGCGTGTTGAGCAGCTTGGAGATCTTGTTCCGCGGACCGTGGGGGAGAAGAACATGGCTGAACAAGAACAAGTTTTTTTTTCTGTTATTCAGAACACGGGGGAGTCGGCGAGGGCTCGGGAGTGTTATTTCTGTGGATTAAAGAATGAACTGGACTCGAGAATCTGTTGTTCCGCGAAGCTAAAGTTGAGAGAGATTTAACTGAAGCTCAATGTTGTTAGGAAGATCCGTGTAAGTGTAAATAGAAGGAGTAACAGATATAAAGATAACGAAGACACTTAGCATCGCCATCAGAAAAATGAATAAAAGTAAAAAGAGAGAGAGAGAGAAAAAAAGACGAGAGAGGAACAGCCACTGGCGTTTAACTCAGGGCAATAAAAGAGTGAAAAACGAGAGAGAAAGAGAAGAAAAGAGAGAGAGAAAAAAAAGAAGGAAAACACGAGGAGCTCTTCGTGGTGCTTGACTGCACGCTAAATTTAGAGATGTAGTTTAGTTGGCGAAGTTTGTCAACCACAATCTGGGTTGGTGTGGTGGTTGTGGGCATGCGGTTTGGTCGCGGAGTGGGTGCTATTTACCCTCTCCACCCCCCTCCCCCCCTTATCCACCCCACCCATCTACGCCCCCTCCTCATCCATCGCCTACGTAGAAATGTACATATTTTTGCCCCCCCTGGCACCTCCTCTCTCTCTCTCCTCGCCTCGGATTTTCTGCCTTACTAGGTTTGATAAACCGGTTCAGTAATTGTCTTTGGTCTCTTTATCTTTTCCTCTTTTGTCTGCGTTTGTCCCACCACCTCTCGCTGTCTTTCTCTCTCTTTGTCTGTCTGTCTGTTTGTTCTCGATGTTTATTTTTCTGTCTGTCTGCTTGTCTCTCTTTGTTTTTTTTTTTTTTTCTGTTTGTCTGTTTGTCTCTCTGTTTCTCTCTCTCTTCTCTCTCTCTCTCTCTCTCTCGCTCATCTCTCTCTCTCTCTCTCTCTCTCTCTCACTCTCTCTCTCTCTCTCTCTCTCCTCTCTCTCTCTCTCCTCTCTCCCTCTCCTCCCTCTCCCTCTCCCCTCTCCCCCTCTCCCTCTCCCTCTCCTCTCTCCTCTCTCCCTCCTCCCTTCCCCTCCCCTCTCCTCCCCTCTCCCCTCCCTTCCCCCCTCTCCCCTCTCCCTCCCCCTCTCCTTTCCCTTTTCCTTCTCCCCCTCTATCTATCTATCTATCTGGCTGGCATCAGACGCACCGCGAAGCATAGCAACAAAGACGCAACGAAGCTCTCTTTGCAGAATCTGGTCGTAAGGGGTGGACCTTGAGGAAATGAAAGGGAAGATGTAAAGGGGTAAAGGAGGAAACGAGAGAGAGAGAGAAAAAAAAAGTACGATAGATAGAGATAGAGAGAGAGAGAGAAG
>NW_020869335.1:806409-828909 GCF_003789085.1 Penaeus vannamei | reverse complement strand
GCCCAAAGGTACAAACCGTAAGAAATACTTACTAAAATTTCGTTGTCTATTTCAGTCGATATTTCTTGTTCAGTCGACATTCGTTGTCTCTATTTATTCTATTTTTCAGTGACGTTTCTTTCTTGAGGATGTGTACGTTTTTCCCTCGTAATAGTGTGAATACTTACGATGCTTTTTTTTGTATACACAAACAATGCTTTTTTTCGGATGATTTTTCTCTCTTTAAAGTGTTGTTCACACTTAATGGTCTATTTTTTCCTTTTTTTCTTACATGTTTTTTGTTGTTGTTTTTTTAATCCTTTCGATTTTTTATGTTTTTATTTGTTTATTTACCTTTTCTTTCTTTCCTTTTATGTGCGCATCTTGCTGTGAAACAAGCGCTACTTAACACGTGTTTATCACTCGCGTTTCAGTTTTTTTTTTTTTTTTTTTTTGTTGGAAGCGCCGCAAAAACTATTTGTAACCGTGAAATTGAAAATAGTTCCGACAAGACCACAAATTCAATATTTCCTCATATTAATTTACGACGCAACGAGAGATGCAGTTTCAAAAACGCCCCGTGGGAAGCTATTCGAGAAACCAGATTTTATGGCCATTCCAATAACGTGACGTATGGGATTCCAGAGCTTGCCGAGGGCATCACCTCACAGGATGCCATCGCGCCCCGTGACCGTATGGCAAGAGGCCTAAAAATCGACATCCGGAAGGCTCTACTGGTTTTTAAATCTCATGTACGATTTTTCACTAGTCAAAATCGTACTCTTTCTAAAAAAAGAGCAGCACATATCACAACAAAATATAAAAACGAGAGAAGAAAAAAGAAAAAACAAGTTCCTTGACAAGCTATTTTTTGAAATGAAAGGGCGGACTTATTCAGATGCGACCTTGAAAAAAACAACATACTATCGTTCCTTTCGCCTTAAAACAAACTCATATTTACGGTTCATCTAAAAAAGCAAGAAGAGAACTGCGACCTCGAGAAAGGTAGAGAACTATGGATACAGAGTGTTGTTACTGCAAGGACGGAATGCAACATGATTACTATTTTACTCGCAGGAGGAACCGTTATGTTTACCGATAAATTACTGGACTTAATAATATGACGATATATCAGATGTAAGAGTATCTACCGCCACGGCGCGCAGACAGTAACGCCGAGGTGGTAGATAAGTAGAAATAAAAGACTGTTAGATTATTTCTTGGAAAACCGCGTATGGTAAGGGATTAATTATCTTAAATAAAAGAAAAAAATGTACTATGTACTTATATTATTCTTGTAAACCGGATACGGTAAGCGGATATAATCAATATTTTAAATTTCTGTTTTAATGCTACTTGTATACAGCTAAAGGAAAAAATATTGAATCAGAGGAATTGTAATCTAAAAAAATGTTACTTGTAATATTAATCCTAAATAACGTTTAAAATATAACAATCACACAAACAGTTAGATACCACAGAACTCTGCCCCACCGCCCCGATGCAGTAAAGCTAGGGTAGTAGGTAACAAAAGACCCCTAAACCCAAACTTAAAACCTCTACACACACTACGCGCTATCTCTCACTCTGAACTAGGTTTTGTGCAGGTGGTCATGGACAAAAGAGGAAGCGCCTACACCCTTTCAGCCCGCTCTAACGAGCAACCATCCTTCTGGCGAAATTCTCAAACTGGCCTCAGAGTAAGCCCAGAGAAAAAAAAACATACACCATCTTTTCACGCCGCGCACGTCGCCGCGCGAGCTTGGAACAATGAGGCAGTGTTACATGTGTCCTTCTCAGCCGTACCTTGGGTTATATCCTAGCTGCTGGGCTTGCCGTTAATCCTTAGGCCGTTCTCCGTTAATAAGTTCCAAACTACCGCAATTTCCCTGAATAAGATTCGGGGACGACGAGGCATCACTTATCGATTCAACAGGCCTCCTGGGGTTTGCTCTCCTTGCGGCTTACGCTGGCTCCTCGCTTTCATCGGGGGGGGCGGTGCGCAGGCCCCGACTCCTCAACAGGCGTCTAGGGCTCTTCTTCGATCTCTCTTCTCTTTTTAATTGTTTCCGCCATTTTCTCTCTCATCTCCTCGCACAGATCCTTCGTCTCTCGCTCATGCTCGCTACCGATTCCTCCCCCGGCATAGCAGCGCTGCGGAGGTGGCATGTTTAAAGCTGGAGATGCGTCTCATGTCTAGTCGGCCTCTGTGTGCACTCCTCGCCCTCCGCTCAGGGAGGGGAAGGGCGGTGTTCTGCTCCCTTGTGCAGGTATGGATGCGGTCTGATATGAGGTAGTATCCCTTTCATGCCTCTTCTCCTGGCAAAGGAGGGTCTTTGCCTATGCCGATGGCCCAACGAACAGCGCAAGCCAGGCTTAAATGCTTCTCACCCCAAACTCCCCCCCTATCATCTCTCTTGCATCTACTTCAATCTCTCTACTACATCATCTCATCTCCTCTTCCTCCTCTCTCTCTCTCTCTCTTCTCCTCTATCTCTCCTCATCTCTCCTCTCCTCTCCTCCCTTCCCTCCCTCCCCTCCCTCCCTCTCTCTCTCACTCTCTCTCTCTCTCCCTCCTTCCTCTATTACCCCCACCTTCCACCTGTTAATCCCTTTATCCCAGTGATAGACATAAGGGATAGGTGGATACAGGGGGATAGTGTGAGACTTCTCTGTATCGAAACCCAATTAAATCGCATTTTGGTCAACAGATTAATATCTATAATGAGATATTGATAACCAGAAATATTTGATAAATAAAAATAAGGATACGAAAGAAAAAAAATACACCGTGTGTAATATAATACCACAGTGAGATCAACCAATTTTTGACATCTGCAGCAAAGGCCTTATCAACAAATTATCAACCATTGCAATAAAGAGCAAAGCTCTCTCTCTCTCTCTCTCTCTCTCTCTCTCTCTCTCTCTGTCTCTCTCTCTCTCTCTCTCTCTCTCTCTCTCTCTCTCTCTCTCTCTCTCTCTCTCTCTCTCTCTCTCTCTCTCTCTCTCTCTCGCTGTTTGACATCTAAAAAAAGACATGTGTTTATAAATGACCTGGACGATTTGAATTATATCAGTGCCATCACATCGGATACACAAAAAACAAAAAAGAAAAGCAAAAAAAAAAAAAAAAAAAAAAAAAAAAAAAAAAAAAAAAAAAAAGTACTTATCTGCTAAAATAATCGTGAATAACTGTCATGTAATATTGAGAACGGCAAATTGAAGTCTCTTATTTCTCTCTCTCTCTCTCTCTCTATATATATATATATATCGATGAATTTATTGCTTAATAATCGTGAATAACTGTCATGTAATATTGAGAACGGCAAATTGAAGTTTTATTTATCACTCTCTCTCTATATATATATATTTATTTTTTATGGGTGTACGTGAGTCCTTCAGTGCTGTCAGAATAGGGTATGTTGTGTGTAACCGCACGTATATGGCGTACGTGACCTATTCTAGAGTTTAATTTAGGAATTCAGCGAAACATTTCTGAGCTATTTATGTAGCATCAACACCTGTAGTAGTATTTGTTGGTATCATTATGTTTGTTTTGGTTTTGCTGGTATTGTTTACGATTTTTTTTTTTTTGTTGTTTTACTCTTTAGGGAAAATGTGTGTGTTGTGTGTGTGTGTGTGTGTGTGTGTGTGTGTGTGTGTGTGTGTGTGTGTGTGTGTGTGTGTGTGTGTGCGTGTGTGTGTGTGTGTGTAGGGTAATGTATTTACGACGTATCTCTTAACTCTTGGCATCATAAAAATCTACTTATGTAATACATTCACCGACATTGAACCCCTCATGTCGTCATGCCACCCTCCCCCCCCCTTTCACCATCCCCCACCACCCCCACCCTCACCCACCACCCCCACACCACCACCACCGAACCCTCACGTGACACCACCGCCGCACCTCGCTACCTTAACCTCTTCAGTAATTCCTCCCTTTTTCTCCCACAGCTGGACTACAGCGAGTGTGGAGATGAGGCTCAACCATCGCCCAAACATATGAAGCTGTTCACAGACTCTCCACCGAGTCCAGACCGCCAGTTTTGCTCGTCCACGACGTCTATGGCCAGTGACTCTGCGCATACACCGTCTGAGGTTAGTATTTCAGGGTTGAGTTGCGGTTATCTCTACCTTTCTCCTTGTTTTTCTTTTTTGGTTTTAGTTATTGATTTGGTGAATGTTATGGGTTGTCTTTGTTGTGTACCCCTCTTTATAGTCCTTATTATCATGTGAAGTGTAGACTTGTCTGAAACAGGTGTTCTAATTTATCAATGTGCGCGGTCGTCGAATATTCAAAACATAATATAGCTGGTTGTGGGGTCCATTTCCACTACGAGTTCACAAGAGAGTATTTCACTTCGACTGAGTAAAGAAATGTTTAATAAAGTTTGCCCTATTTACGCCAAACAACTATATTTCAGAGTCTACGAGAGGACGACGCCCCTAAGCGCCTGTGTCTCGTCTGCGGCGACATTGCATCAGGGTTCCACTATGGCGTTGCTTCTTGTGAGGCCTGTAAAGCCTTCTTTAAGCGTACTATCCAGGTGAGGATAAGGGGAAGGCTGGGACTGGGAAGGCTTTTGACGTGTATTATTGGTTTTACGCATTTTCCTGGTATGATTTTTTTTTTTTTTTTTGGGGTATCTCCCCTCCCTCTCCCTCTCCCTTCCCTCTCCCTCTCCCCTCTCCCTCTCCCTCTCCCTCTCCCTCTCCTCTCCCTCCCCTCTCCCTCTCCCTCTCCCTCTCCCCTCCCCTCCCTCTCCCTCTCCCTCTCCCTCTCCCTCTCCCTCCCTCTCCCTCTCCCTCTCCCTCTCCCTCTCCCTTCTCTCCTCTCTCCTCTCCCTCTCCCTCTCCCTCCCCTCTCCCTCTCCCTCTCCCTCCCCTCTCCCTCTCCCTCTCCCTCTCCCTCTCCCTCTCCCTCTCCCTCTCCCTCTCCCTCTCCCTCTCCTCTCCTCTCCCTCTCCCTCTCCCTCTCCCTCTGTACCATACCAAGAACCCGATACATTTATAGTCCGTTACTGAACACATGCTATCATTGCAGGGAAACATCGAATATACTTGTCCTGCTGCCAATGACTGTGAAATTAACAAGCGAAGACGGAAAGCTTGTCAGGCTTGTCGTTTTCATAAGTGTCTTCGCGTCGGAATGCTAAAGGAGGGTGTCAGGTGAGTGGCATTGACGGACCTTGTGGGTGATTGGCCCTGGCGAGTCATTTTGGGTGCGTGGGTTTTTTATTTATTTTTTCATTTTTTTTTATTATCATTTTCTCTTGCGTTAGTATAGGGGGTTGTGTTGTTTTCAGTCAGTATTGGTATCAAATCAATATCAATATCAATATCAGTATAATATCAAAAATCAATATTAACATCAACATCATCAGTCAGTATTCAACATCAACATCAACATTACATCATCATCATCACTATCATCCTCATTCTCTCTTCCTCCTCCTCATGTCAAATCAATCAACATCAACATCAACATCAACATCATCGTACATCTACATCTACATCTACATCTACATCTACATCTACATCTACATCTACATCATCATCATCATCACATCATCATCATCATCACTATCATTATCATTTCTTCATCATCATTCATCATCATCATTATCATATCATTATTTTCATTCATCATCACCATCATTCATCATCATCATCATCATCATCATTCATCATCATCATCATCATCATCATCATCATCATCACCATCATCATCACCATACCACCACCACCACCACCACCACCACCACCACACCACCACCACCACCACCACCACCACCACCACCACCACCACCACCACCACCACCACCCACCACCACCACCACCACCACCACCACCACCACCACCACCACCACCACCACCACCATCATATCCATTCATTGAATTTCTATACAATGTCTTCTTTTCTTTACAGGTTAGACCGAGTTAGAGGCGGGAGGCAGAAATATAGGAGAACTTCCGATTCCCCGTTTTCAATGCATCAGATGCCTGTTAAAAAGGCTTCGTTAGAAGGTATGAATTGAGTATTATAATCTTTCTGTTCATGTCCATAATCTTTTTTTTTTTTCTTTAAGGAATTAGTCTAGTATTTTCCTGGTCATTTCTTGATTTTTTTTTTTTTTTAAGATGTGAAACTTTTTTTCTCTTTTTGATATATGTTGTTCGACAGATAAAGAGGATTAACAAATGAAGTATATGCTGAAAGTTCCGACAAGTTTCAATCCTAGCCAGTGATTTGAAAGAAACATCCGAGTAACAGCTGTATTTTTCTCCTTTTTGGAAAATTTCAGATATTAAATTACTGGCTTCCCTGCGTGCATGTGAGCCGGAATCACTCCTGGCATTACCAGACCTAACTGTGTTCGATCCTGATTATCTCACTATATCCATCCTTGCTGACCTCTATGACAGGGAGCTGGTCTCCACGATAGGATGGGCTAAGCAAATTCCAGGTATTTACCATTTATGAAGATTATTATTTTGCAGTTTTATTTGATTTAAAAAATTCTTACCACTGATTTGATAAAAAAAAAAAATAGCATTGATTTAATTTTAGGTAGGGTTGTTACTTTTGTTTTTTGTTGTAATTAGTGATAACTAGTTTCAATTATTATTATTATAACACTAATTAATGACAATCTGAATCACTTTAATCATGTTATTGCTTTAGATCATGGAGACCAATATATGTACTATGAAATTTACCTTTTTAATGAAAACTCCCATTTTAATACCATGTTAATACATTTATCTCTCTCATAGGGTTCACAGAATTAGCTCTGAATGATCAGATGCGGTTGCTACAAAGTACTTGGGGAGAAATCCTAACTTTGGGACTAGCCTATCGATCGATGCCAGCCCACGCCCACACGCTCTTGTTTGCCCATGACTTCACCCTTGATGAGAAGCAAGCAAGGGAGTGCAACGCCACTGAGCTCTTTACGCAGGTGGGTTCTTGTGATTAATGATACTGCATATTGTGTGCTCAGTATAGCACACAAATGAGTTGTACATATTTGATATTTTTCATTTTTAAATTTTAATACTTACATATACATGTATAAATATTTGGTACAGTTACTTTTAGACTTAACTTGGTATTCTATATCCATATCTTTATTTATATGTGTCATTATTTGTGTTATGTTCTTGTTGCTACTATGTATGATTTTTCTAGCTATATTATACAGCAGAGTTGACATTCTTAGAATGGTAAAGGATGGGAGAGGTTTTATGTGAACTTCATATATGCAGGGATGAATATACATTCCTCCGAAGAAGTTAGTAATGTAGCCGAGGTTGTGGGGGCACAGGTTGAAGTCTAGAGGAAAGTCCCTGTTTGGGGTCCCAGGAATCAATAGGATGGGCTGTTGCAGTCAACATAAAGCAATTCTTAAGACTGTCAGCCCTTTGTATATAATATAGCTAAAACAAAGATTTAAGAAAATTATATATGTATCTGTATGTATGATAAGCCTTACATATGGCGTGCATATGCTTTAAGAAACAACAATTTGGTACCTGTTCTATTGTCTTTTAAAAATTCTGAATATATTTTTCCAATTGTTGTTTTGTAAATTGCATTGTTATTTTCCCATTCAAGGAAGATTAAAGATGCTGAAAGTAAATTCATTTTTACTATTTCTTTAAAGTGAAGTAGCTAAAAACTGCATTTCAGAATGTAATAGATTTAGAAATTGTATCTCTCCTACTCTAATTTTTCATTTTGTATAACAGCTGAAATGAATGATTGAGAAAGAAACTAAACTGTTGTATTGCTTCCAGGTGCTTGGTGTCGTTGAACGGCTTGAGCAGTGTAGTATCAACAGAGAAGAATTCCTGTTGTTGAAAGCCCTGGTTCTTACTAACTCTGATGTGCGCCTACAAGATAACCAGGCTTTGCATCGTCTAAGACAAAATATTCTCCAAGCTCTGCATGATGCTGTTGCAACCCTTAGGTAGGTTTCAAGATATACTCTTCCTTATTGATATTACAAAGAAAGGCATTTTTGGTTCTTGAATATTTCCTCCATGAATGTAATTAATGCGTGCTGTCTTTTCATTTTTGCACGTCTTTGAGAGGTAAAGTGATTAAGTTTTTATTGTAAGTGATTCCTTGTATCTAATATTCTCTTACTTTACAGACTGCGAGATGCTGTAGCACAGATGCAGTCCTTACTCCTTTGCTTACCATCTTTAAGAGCTGCCGATGCAGCCCTCCGAAGGTATTGGCTCTCTGTACGTCATCAGGGCACTGTGCCTATGAACAAGCTTTTTGTGGAGATGTTGGAGTCACACATGCGGTGAATGGGAACTATGATTAATTCTCAATCACTCTTCTGTTGTAAAACAATGCTTATTTAAACACGAAAGGATGATTTGGCAAGGAGGTCATCACTGGTGAAAAGTGCATTAAACAGTAGACTGAAGGATAAGGCAAACGATTCCTCCTCACTAGGTAATATGGTCTGCTGATGGCTAGAACAAACATCTTGGTCTCAAAGTCTTCCAAGAGAGGAGTCACAGTGCAAGAACTTCCTAGATCCAAAGTGATCCCAAAAGGAGCTGAAAGTGTAATTCTTTTGAGTCCCAAGGGGCTTCTATCAGAGGCAAATTGGCCTGTGTTGTTCATAGTGTTAGGAAAAAGAAGGACGTGCTAAAGTGAAGTTAAAGTGTTGCAAGGTGATTTTTTTTATTTTTATTTTTTTTTTTTGTTCTAGAGAAATGGCTATATTACCCTGGGAGGAAAAGCTGCCATTTTGCCGCACACTCAGGTACTGTTGGCAATTGTGTTCAAAACAAAAAAGAAGAATTTTAATATCTTTGATCATGACCAGAATTTGACCTTAACATGAGTTTTGATCCTCTGTAAATATATATCTGTTGTTTCATGGTACTCCCACCGGGCAGCAACATAATTGATGATGTTGTTGCCATATGCAATCATTTGTGACATGGTCAGCGAATTTGAACAATGGACACACTATGTAGATGCAAATGTCTGTGTTTTGATCAGGATAATAGATATATAGGATCAACTTCCAAGAGGATCCACAGCTCATTTTTGCTGATCTCACCTCAGTTGTTGGCAGTTGACTCTGGATAATGCCACACCAACTGTGTTTTCAAGAACTGAAGTCACTGCTAAAAACTAAAAAAGAAAAAAGAAAAAAAAATTGTGTTGATAAACTGTACATATTCTACTTCTTTGTATCTCAAAGGCATAGGCCTGCATAACAGTACAACTGCTTAAGTAAGAGAAATCAATTAAAAATTTTGTGTGTTGTCTGTTTACTAGTAAATGTGAAGTTGTGATGTCTTTCTACGTTGCATCAATATGTCCTTTAGATGTCGGAGGAAAAGACTATGACATTGAGAGTCTTTAGGCTATCAGGTGCTAAGGTTCAATTTTTCTTCTTCTTTTCCTTCTTCAAAAAACAAAAAACAAAAAAGAAGAAGCAAACCCAGAGAGTAACCTTGTGATCTACTCTTTTATTTCTATTTTGTGATGAACCAAACAGGGCTTCATTTTGTGTTGACTTTAAGCATAATTCTGCCTTAGCTTTTCGGTCTAAATCTGAGAAACTTGTATTAGGTAGGAACAAAGTGTCCTCCTCGCATACCTTCACAGAGACTTGAACCAGTTTTGAATTGTCTTCCTTCTTTATTATCATTATTGTTATTATTGAAATCATTGTGATTATTATTATGATTTTTTATGTCTTCCTCCTCTGTGTCATGATGTACACTTTACAGCATGCCATTATTCTCCATGATGTCTTTTGTAGTGAAGAGAAAAACAACAACAACAATATAGCAAGGAAAGGAATAACTAACAAGAAAAATGAGGACACCATTGTACAATCACAGATAGAAATCCTTCTGAACTGGGTAGAAATGGTAGCTTATATTGATGAATGCACAGGATCAAATGCTTGTGTGTTGCATGATAAATAACCTTAGGATGTGATAGTGTTCAAATAATACAGTTCCTTGAAATTACTAGCATATGGTGCACACAACCTCTATTATCTTATTAGGTGCTGGTCAGCAGCCCGATGGCCAGCAGAAATCACTCAGGACCTAGAAACCTTATTTTAACATAAATATTCCACTCCATTAACATGACACGAAGACCTTCAATTGTGAATTTAATCTTTACCACCTTTAAAAAATTCACAGACTGTGTGAAGTTAGCATGGTAGTATTACAACTGAAATATGTACATCTAACCATTTTAGGTATACTGATGATCTATTGTAAAGCCAGATATTTGATTATTGAGGTTATTATTAATAATTGACAAGGTGTGAGATATTCAGCAGATGTATTAGAAGAAATATGTGAATATTTAAGATTAGATTATGTGTATCAAAAATACATTTTTGTAAACATGACTAAAAAGCTTGTGAGTTGAAAAAAAGAAAGAAAATGTCCATCAAACACTGGCATTAAAACAAAACTATGGAAAAACAGAAAATGTGCAAAATTGCTGTCAGTGGTTGTATATTAATATAATTCTTTAATTGATGTATAAAGATCTGTGATTAGTATTATAGTTTGGCTTCTTATAGGTCATGGTAGTTATGTGGTTGCTGTAAAACTTATATCATGTATTCTCCAGTATGACAGTACTAAAAGTTTCAAGAAGGTTTGCAACTTCCTTTTACTGCTAATTTGCAGAAAAACAACTTTCATAGACTTCTGTGATTTGCAATGATATAATGATGTTGTCATAATATAACTACTTTGAAATTTTTTGTGCAAAAATATTGATAATTGGCTGTTGTTGGTTTTTCATCAACAAAATCTTCACTTCTCCATATGTATAGAAAGAAATATAATACTCACTATGAGAACAAATCAGAATTGATAAATAAATCAATATGACATATAAGCCATGCTATTAAAAGTGGAAGAAATATGTATAATGATGATAATGGATTTATCTACATTAGAAGTTGCTCTAAAGTTGTATGGTATTACAAATTGTTAACATATTTAATCTTATATTTCAATGACAACTATGCCTCATAGTATATATTAGTATACATTATTGTTATAAATCTAATCAAAATGTTATATTTTATTTACCAGTTTTGAAAGCATTAATGAGAAATAAACATTTACATACAAGATCGGACATGTTTCCTAGTGAAATAAAACAAATATATATATAAATATATAATTTTATAAAATCAAACCAAACAGTATTTTTCTACTCTTTGGTGAATATTACAGTTTTTTCTGTTGTGTCATAATGGAGACTGCAATGATTTCACAACATCATGTTCAGCTTCATGATGAATTGAAAAGGGAAATACTAGTGTGTTATCTGAGCAAGAGCACATCCTACCTTAAAAAGGCGGGTAGTGTCTTCGGCTTGGTATGTTAAGGCTGTTGTAGACGGCTTTGCATTTTGTCATGTCTATACCACTAGCGTTGCAGATTACTATTCACTTCACAGTGCAATAGGTGTAGTGCTTACATGGATACCTGGGTCACTCAAGAACAACATATATATATATATATATATTATATATATATATATATATATTATATATATATATATATATATATATATATATATATATATATATATATATATATATATACATATACACATATACACATCACATACATATACACATACATGCAAACCAATACGCATACATACATACATACACTTACATAAATACATAGATACATACATATACACATACAAACATATGTGTATATAACCATATATGTATATGTGTATATGTATATATATATATTATATATATACATATATATACATATATATATATATATATATATATATATATATTATATATATATATATATATATATATATATATATATATATATATATATATATATATATAATATATATATATATATATATATATATATATATATATATATATATATATATAATATATATATATATATATATATATATATATATATATATATATATATATATATGTATATATATATATATATTACATATATTATATATATATATATATATATATATATATATATATATATATAATATATATATATATATATATATATATATATATATATATATATAATCATATTTAATTGGAATCTAAATTTTGTAATGTAATACAGCACAGGGAGATCAGTCCTGCAGTTTATCAATGTTATCGTTTAATACAAAAGTTCAGAAGTCTACATTCTTATTCTTATTCTGTTACGTTTATTCAATAATACTGTGTTAATGAAGGAGTTGTTGGAGGTATCAGACTCTATATTTGTTATTTAATACAATGGAAGACTTTCATTAGTATTTTTCTTCTTTTTAAAGTAAGCAGGAATAAGCAAGTTTATGTACTGGATATTTTTCTTTCTTTTTTATATTAATTTATTATTTTTGTTTTTACATTTAGAAATAACTGCATAATATTGTGATAGACTGTGCTATATTGTAGTACTTTGTGCAATAACCATACTAAATTGTGCTATAATGCATGGTATAGAGTGCTTAACAGGTGTTTCTCTCTGTAGTTCATTCCCTTGTTGGGCATTATCCTACTTAAAATGTCGCATCAACTGTGCATTAAAAACACAAACTCAAAACCTAAACTTGCCACTAAGCTGTGGGTGTTATATGGCAACGTTTTAAATTGTGATTCATGAGAGTTCAAAGGAATGTTATATTTTGGCATATATCTACTTTAAAACAGTACAGTATTTATTTACGGTACAAGAGGTCTTTTTTATGTTTTCTGGTTGACTGACTGCCCTGTATTTCTGGGTACAGGATAATAATTACTTGTGGAGGCCATAGCTTGGTTTTAATCCCATGCTTCATTGAGTCTGAGAAAGGAACAAGAGATGAGAAGAATGATTACCCAGCTGCACTGTACTCTGCTGGATCAAATGTGCATACTCTTATTCAAATCTATGTTGTTCGGTGTTGCAAATGGGTGACTTGCAAGAATTTGTTGCACCCTAGGTGTTTGTGTAGCCTCTTGGTGACCTCATTATGTGTTTTCATGTGTTACACGGCTACACTGTAAATCCGTCCGTCGCTGATTAGTGGGTGTGTGTGTGACTTGAGTGCCCAGGCTTGTGGTGGCACAAAGTTGTAACTTTTCACTGAGCTCAGATACTTCCAGAGTGTAGGCACGCCTCTCTGAAAAAATTTGTATGACATTGCTATTGGTCTGTAAACAAAAATAAGACAAAAATGTAAAATGACATGAATATGGGTATGAATATAATCAGTCAAAATGTTGAAATTTGTCTCAGGTAAATGTAATTTTAAATATTTTGAATTATATATAATTTTTATACAGAATGCATCTTAGGTGGCAAAGAAATACATGCATGTTAATTTATTTTGATACCATTCAGGCTAGTATGTGAGATCACTATGAAAATTATAACTTTCAATTATTTAAAATCAAAACATTTGCTGTATAGGTTCAGGGTGAGAATGAATCTGAAATTACCCTTTTTGTAGTGCTGATGGCTTAATATTTTGTAAAAAAAAAAAGATGAGAAAAAGAAAAAAAGGAAAAATAATAAAATAATAGCAACAGTTTGAAGCCATCACAAGAAAGAGTTTCCTAATAGGAGGTAATGTGAAATGTTTGCTCTCACTCTCTTCCCATTAGCAATATAAAAAAGTGTAGAGAGCCTGGGCATGGCTGGTCCCCACTGTATACTGTAACTTGTCTTAGGCACAACCCAGTATATAAATATACATATATATATAATGTTATTGTTATACATTTGCTGTTTCCGATATATATGTGGATAAGGGTGAGATTATTTACAAATACAGAAATTTGGCAAAGGATGCATATCATCATGTTTCGCCTCTGTTGTTAACGCTCTCAGCACATGAGTTTGGGCATAGGCTATATTTTTTTATACATTTTTCTACCTAAATCTACCTTAATGGAGCATAGCTATTTTGGGAGAATCTGTATAATTTTTTTTTTTTTTTTTTTTTTTTGGTCATTGATAAATATTTCCAAGAAATATATATCCCATGTGATACAGGTCATGCAGAAAGTGCCGAAGTTTGTCACTTTTCTGAGTCTTGCCAAACCTTCTCATTGTCCCATACTGTATCACCAATGTCCTAAAATAATTTAAGAACAAGATATGAAAATAAATTAACAAATGAGTAGATGAATAAATAAGTAAAACAATGAATAAGGAAGCAAATATTTTGAAATATGAATAATTCCTCAGTAGCATATGAACTAATCATTGGAATATGGTGCTGAGTAAGTAAATAATGTTAAAGCATTTTTTCCTAAAGTTATTATCAAAATGATTATGCATATTATTATCAGTCTTGTTATCACTATCATTAGAGGTAAGAATCATATAGCATGAGTCATTTGCAAGGTAGAAAGATTTGACTAAGAAAAAATGGTGGCACATACTTCTTGAAATCTTTATATCTTGTTAGTGACAAAGCAGTATGATAGCATTATTATCTCACCCTCCACATGAGTGTGTTTATGTAAAGGTATATGCAAATTAGCAAAAATCTTCCACTGTAATGGCAGAAGATCAGGGTTAGGGAGAGGGAGGGAGGGGAAAAGTAAAAAAAAAAAAAAAAAAAAAAAAAAAAAAAAAACTCGGCAGATCTCCAGATGCTGGCGTCTGGAGATGAATAAAAACCTGAGTAAACATTCGTGACAATCTGAACAGCTCATCACATCTGATGAATAAAAACCTCGGCATGGACTGAGTGCAGTGTGGGAGTAAGAGAGGGACTGGTGATGCAGATAAAGAGGCTACCTCGTAAAACTCCAAGTGTTATATAAAGAGAGAAAAAAATGCTATCAATTACTCAATCTCCCCCATTTTCCCTACTGTTTATGATCAGGTGGATATAATGTTATGGCATTGTATCACACGGTTGATACCATCCGTTTTAAA
Organism: Penaeus vannamei; assembly: GCF_003789085.1. Taxonomy (NCBI): domain Eukaryota; kingdom Metazoa; phylum Arthropoda; class Malacostraca; order Decapoda; family Penaeidae; genus Penaeus; species Penaeus vannamei. The sequence continues at coordinate 813,972 of NW_020869335.1, read as the reverse complement.
AATATCTTAAGGGCAAGGATACTTATTGTTGATATTTCATGAATATATATGCTCCATGTTGTTTCCCCCCTCCCCCAAGAGTCAAAGAATCAAATTAGCAACATGCACTTAACCAAGAATAGGAACGGAAAAAAAAAACTAAATAAAAAGCAAGACTGTGACGCCTTTAAGACTTTCTAGGGGGGCCATACATGAGACATTTTTGAAATCCTGGCTTTCCACTACAGAAAACCTTAACCATAGTGTGTTTTTTAGGATAACAANTACATAATTTAATAATATTAATAATAATGAATAATATAATATATAATAATAATAATAATAATAAAATAATAAATAATAATAATGATAATAATAATAATAATAATGATAATGAATAATAATGATAATTATTATCATCATTATCAGTATTTATTATTATAATGATAATATGATAATTGGATGATAATTAATAGATGATAATGATAATATAAATAATAATTATGATGATAATTATGACAGTAATAATGATAATCGTAATGATAAGAACAATAATAAAAACAAAAATTATGATAATCACATAACAATAACCATTAATGATAGGTTTATAAAGAAAACAAATAGTACAATATAATAATGACAATAGCAATAATGATAGATAACAATATTACACTACTACTAATGAATGATATGATAATAGTAATTATCCTTATGATAATGATAAGTATTATAATGATGGTATTGATGATGATAATGATAATCATAACAATAGTAATAGTATAAGGATGATGACAATGATAATAACAATAATCATATTAATGATAAGAGAAAATATTATTAAGAAATATATATTTCACACTTAAGTTCAAAGTAAAAAAAGGAAAATGCTAAATATCTCTTTACATGCCTATGCAAGGTATTTACACTGTGTTTACGTACATGTAATACACAGTCACACACATATATCCACTTAGGTCAGGAATGAGTGATGTATAGACGCACTACAACTACATTTGCGACCTAAATAGCACGTACTTTACTTTACTCGCCCAAGTGGACGAAATGGGTACACGAAATGAAGCTCAAACATGATAATAATCTTATCTAATCTTATTATAACCTTATCTCTGGTTTGTTTCGGCAGTTGCGCACAGCCCGGGATGCAATCTCCTTTAAGCTACAGTTGCCTTTTTAAACTCCGTGTTATTTGGGTTCGTAATCTTGTTTCGACATTCATGGATTCGTGTCTCCTGTGACTGTTGGTGAGGGTTGGCTGGGTGCCTTGTGGAGACGTTCTGGGAGGTGTGGCGTCGTGTGGGGTGCGGGTGTGTCGTGCGCGTGGTCTGGGTCCCGATCTGGTGTCTATTTGCTCTTGGCCTCTCTGGGTCCTCGTCGCTGTCGCTGTCTTTTACTGTCTTGGTGTGTCTCTCGCGTGTGCCCTTACTCTGACTGTCTCGGGTCTTTCTGCCGTTGCTCGGTAGCCCTGGTCTGCTTTCTCTCTTCTGCCTGCTGTACTGCTCTGATCTGTCTGTTCTTTTTTTGGTCGTCCTCTCTGCCTTCTTGGACTTGTCTTGTTCTTCTATTGCCCTTCTATGGCTGTCTCTTTCTGCTGCCTCTGTCTGCCTGTTCTGGGTCTTGTCTGTTCTGTCTGTGCTTTCTCTGTCTCGCTGCCCTCTCGCTGTGGCTGTCATGTTTATATGGCTTTTCCCTGTCGCTATCTAACGTGTCTTTTCTCTGTCTCTTCTCCCTCACTTGGGCTATCTCCTAATCCTATGGCCTTTCTGTCGTGTCTGTTTGGTCGTGTCTCTGTCTTCTTACATGCCTTGGTTGTTCTATTCATCTGTCTGTCCCTGTTAATCTGTCTGCATCGCGGTTGGGCTTTGTCGTCTGCTTGAATCTTTGTTCCTTTGTCTGTTGTCTTTGTTCTTTCTCTTGGCCCCATGCTAGTTCTTTTCAGTCTCTTTTTTAGTTCTCTGTACATACTTGTTCCGTTTTTTTTCTCCGAGGTGTTGTGCCTCGAGTGGGTGTGCGTAAATGTGGTGTGTGTGTGTATGAATTTGTGTATGTGTGTGAAGATATATACTAGTTTATATATATATTAGTATATATATATATATATATAGTATTATATATACTAGGGTATATGAACGGTATAGTCGAGAGAGAGAGAGAGACGAGAAGAGAGACCCGAGAGAGAGAGAAGGAAGAAGAAATGAGAAGGAGGAGAGAGAGAGAGTGACGAGAGGAGAGGGAGAGAGAGATGAGGGAGAGAAGAAGGAGAAAGGCCGAGAGGCGGCAGGAAGATGAGAGAGAGAGAGAGAGATATCTATTAATGAGAGAGGAGCGAGAGGGAGAAGAGAGAGGAGAGAAGTAGAGGAGAGAGAGATGAGGAGACTTGAAGAGTAAGGGGAGAGGAGAATAGGAACATGTGGCCACGGGCAGCTGATGTCAATCTCCTGACTGGGTTGAATTGTTTTAAACCTAATGGTTGTTAGGCTATGTGATGTTGTATGTTGGATGTTTTTTATTGGGTGATAGGGTGATCCGCTAGCCGCTATCAAGCCTGCTACTAACCTCGTAGCATGCTGATCATGCTAGTATCTTTCGGTGGTGATTGGGTTTGTGCGGCTGCTGTTTGGTTGTTGTTTGGGTGGTGCTGCGTGCTGCTTTGTGAGCTCGTGTAGTGAGTATGTGGGTGCTAGTATTGCTGTTCTGTTGTTGTTTTTGTTGCTGTTTTGCTATTTCTTGGTTTGTTTTTGTCTGATCTAATAGTACGTCGTAATCGTCTACGATGGATAAAGATGATATACGTTTGATTGTTGAGACTGACGAGAAGAGAGGAAAGAATGAGAGCGTGCCGATACAGGGTTCCTCGGATCGAGAATATGACTGCGCTGTGCTTCGGTGGCAGTTTTATCGTGATTACATGATGAGAATCCACATTCATCACCCATGGCCGAAGAGGCCAGCACCCTTGAAAGGAGAGAGAGGGATCTAATCTACAACGTTGGGAGCATAGAAATGACCCTATAGAGGAAGAAGAGTAAGCAGCTAAACCGAGAGGCACAGAACTTTGAGGTTTTTTTTTTTTTTAAACAGCCTATGAAATTCAGTTACATCATGCGCAAATGTTATGGTTCAATAACGGTTATAAAACCATTCGTTATTTCCAAAACTTTGTATCAGGAAATTCATAAATAGTTCTAAATCCCAGAATAATTCGTTTATTACTGAGGTGCCTCTTGAAATCAATTTTTACTTTTGGCTTTATTTACAGTCATCATTTTTGTTTGGGTATTGCTTTGTGTATTGCGCGCGATTTCTTTTTCCTGATAAGTTATATTAACTTATGTATCTTTGTGAATTTTAATCTTTTGTGGACATAATGATATCAATTTGTTTTAGTAAATATGTAATGATAATGATACTATTTGAATAATGATGGGATATTTAAAGAATATGATAGTAAGAGTTGATCCTGACCCCTAATTGATTTGATGTGACATTAATAGTGCCAAACCATTAATTATGATAATGTTTAATAGTATTAGTAATAACAACACAGTAATATAGAAGTTGACAACGAATAGCAAGGAAACTAGGTGACAATGGAGAATAGAAGATAATGATACTGTATATTAATAGTGAATAGTTTAATCCTGAGTGAAGTAATAATGGATGAAGAAAATGAGATAATAATCGAAATTATTTCGAAAACAATTTATTAAGTGAGAACTCAAGCAGAGTGTGGAATGTTTATGAATAACAGAAAACAACAACCAATTAATTTCAAACATATAGGTTGTTGTTTTGAAGTTCTACTGTTTGAAATATTTTGTCCGACCTTTCTCATAAAACTCATTAGTCCGAGGCAACCAAACTAATAAAGCTGAAACGATTATGACAAAACAGATATATATTTTAAATGCAGTTGAAAATGTTAAACAGCAGGAACTTTGTAAATTAAGTTTTCTGACGTTTATACCAATTGTTATTGATATTCTACCATCGTTCTTGGTAGATCACTGTCGAAAGGATCTAGAACTCCCCAAAGGTATGATGTGCACTTTCGGAGTGGAAATGTTTCGAGGCTGTTGCGCATGACTCTCTCTCTTTGTTTTAGCGCGATCAGTGCGATGCGAACTGAAGAGAAAGCATTCGTGATTTCTCTGGGCACAAGGCGAAAGCAAAGCCAACTCCTTTGCAGAAGATCTTGCAGCAGAATAATATTAAAGAATTCAAGTGAAAATAAATAACATTCAACATCGCGCAAAATAATCCAAGCATGGCCCCCCCAAAAAAAAGGTTTTTTTCTTGTGTGCAAATCGGATAGCGCTTACAAGCCTTTGAGAGTGTCTTGCCATTCATTTTGAACGCAGGCGAAATAATTACGACTTCAATTTGTTATACATAGAGTGGAAGCATTATGATGATCGGTGGATAGTATTATTCTATACCGTTTTGAGTGGAGTAGGTTTAGAATTACATACCGGAGATAGACTTTGCCTAGTTACAGTTCTTCATTTTCTACGCTTTATCATTGTTTCTTTTTATAAACTTGATTTCATGAAATGTTCAGTGAGAATTGATTATGGATAAGACGAGGACGGAGAAAGATATTGTAGATGAGAAGTTAGTGTATTAAGGAGATAGAGCAGCAGCTGTGTGCCAATAGAGGAGGAATTCGCAGACGAGAAAATATGAGATGACTGATGCCAAAAGAAAGATATAGATGCTAGAGATAGATAGGAACAGATACAGATAGATAGACGGATAGGGAACTGGATGAGAAAGAGAATATAGGGTGCAATATAGAGATAGATAGAGTAGCAGAGATAGCTAGAACATTCATATAGGATAGGAACAGATTGAAGATAGAGTAGGCAGACCAGGGAAGAAGACGAAAGACGAAGAAGATAGGCAGACAGAGGCAGACAGACAGACAGGACAGAGAGGATCGATGGTCAGGGAGACGAACAGACAAAAAGATAAACAAGATAACAGAATATACAAATAGGATATAGACACGACAGACAAAACAAATATATCAAACGATCTATGGAATTTTCGATGAGAGAGATGATACAAATAAGGAAAAGGACGAGAGGAGATGAGGAGAACGAGGTGGAAATAGCTTCTCTAGATAGATAGATCGATTGATCGATAGAGATGAGATGAGAGAAGGAGAGAGAGATGAAACATAAATATTTATAAAAACAAAAAAGAGAGACAAATAGGAATTGACAACACAGAGGAACAAGAGAGAAGAGACGAAGAATAATCTAAGATCAAACTGATACTGAATCTGGAGAGATTGATAAATGATAAAAATTAGTAAAATAAAATAGATAACGACTAATATAGAAACCGCACGCTAATTCATTAAATATTTTATAAAACGCCAAAAAAGACAAATAGATTACACACACAAAACAGACAAATAAATCTAGATCAAGCGTAAAAGATCCGATAGAGATTAGGCGACCAGAGGACTATGTATAGAATATGAGAATAAAGACTTAAGAAAGTAAAGAAGGACGGATTGATAAGTTAGACTAGATAGATCGAATGATCGATAGAAGAGAGAAGACTAACAAAGAGAGAGAATAGAAGAGAGAAGAGAGAGAGAGAGAGAGAGACGAGAGAGAAAGAGGATAAGAACGAGAAGCAGAGACGAGAGACTTCAGCTTATCAAATAAAGAATTAAAAGAGACTCACCTGAGAATAGAGTACCTTAAAATGATTATAAAACAAGTCAAATAGATACCACACCAAACAACAATGAAAACACTTATTGGGATGAGGAGAAAGATATATGAAATAATAAAAAATAGTAGTAAATAAATATAGAGTAAAATGAAATAAAGAGAATAAATAAATGATAAATAAACCTAAAGTATACCCCCTTTCACCCTCCCGAGATTAGATAGAAGAGAAGAAGTATAATTTACTAAAAACCAAAAAAAGACAAATAGCATTAAACACCACCAGACACACCACAATATCTAATCAGCTATGCCCTATTCTGGAGGGAGGAAAGCGGGGGGGGGAGATTTAGATAGATAGTCGTAATTCGATCGATCGATATACGGAGAGATGAGAGAGATAGAGAAGACTAGAATGAGACGAGAGAGATGATCTGAATAAGAAAATAAAATAAAATTAAAATACCTCCAGATAAAAGATATCGACTATAATCTTAATAGAGAAGAGAAGAAAGAAGTATATAAAAATGATAAAAGAACCAGAATAACTAACTTTAAATCACTATATCTATTATCAGCACGCAAGTATGAGGGGTACACAAGACCCAACGAAAAGAGAATTATATATCCAAAGGAATCAATCTTTTCTCAATACATTAAAACGATATTCTAGACAATCTGCCGTCACTTTTTTTCTCTCTTCTCCTCATGAATACAGATTCGAATGCTCTTTTATTAAAGGCGCCCATTTTGCAAGCACATCAATTCACAATCAACGGCGTTCTTATTAGCGGGAATCATACCTCCAAAATGCAATATGGAATTAGTGCCGCCCCTTCGATAAACCCGGTGACAGTCCGGCGAACTTGCCTTGACGTGCCTCGCATCTCATTTTGTCATGACAGAAATTCAATTTATGCTTTCAAATTGTCAATCTCTGTTCGACGTTTAGCGTGCCTACAAGCCGGTCGCGCCGCCAGTACGAAGCACAACTACGCGTCGCTATTGGTATACAGACGTCTGATCTGGCTGCGTGTTCAGATAAATATACCTATGGAGAGATCTTTAAATAGTAAAAAAAATATGTCTAATAATAACTACAATAAATACATAATATAACGTATATACGGCATAATAATATCCTGCTCTCGTCATATAATTCATCTAATATTTAATTATTATAGATATAAATAATACTAAAATCATATAATGCTTATCTAGTAGTACTATAATGTACATGTAATAACTAGTATATAATACTAAATATGACTCACTCATACGTTACAATATCTATAAACAAAATCTACTATCCAAGCTATATAATACTCGCTATTATACATATATCTGTAGGTACATATATATCTCGAAAGTTTTTGTGATGTGTGTGTGATGTGTGTGTGTATAGAATTGATGTATGTGGTAAGTAATTGTACAAATGTGTAAATAAGTTAAGTAATACATATTTAAATATATATATATGATATAAAATAATATATACAATAATAAAAATAATAAATATATGTATATAAGAAACTTACCTACATAAAATATTCCTATATTATAATATATAATAATATATTGATATAAGTATAATAATAGTACAAATTATAATAATTTAACCACACCAAGCAATCGAACTATTTAAAAAATAGGAATCTTATTCATAATCAATATACTATATATTACCAATAACTATATCAATATATAATGTGTGTGTGTGTGTGTGTGACATTGTGTGTCTGGGTGTGATGGTGTGGTTAGTGTCTGTTAATACAATATATAACACACACGCGCCAGGAACAACCACCCACACACACACACACACACACAAACCACACACACACACATCACACACACGCAACTGCCACATCCCACCCAT
>NW_020869335.1:791409-798909 GCF_003789085.1 Penaeus vannamei | reverse complement strand
TGCCCGCTCCCATCTCTGTCTCTGCTTCTCTGTCTGTCTGCATGTCCGTCTCTGTTGCCTTCCCGTCATCTGTCTCTCTTTCATTCCTGTTCTTTTTGTCTGTCTATCTCTTATCTCAGCCGTTCCTTTGCCTGTTTTGTCTGTCTGTCTGTCTATCTCTTTCTCACTTTTCTTTGTCCTGTCTGTCTTTCTGTCTGCCTACCTGCCTGTTTTCTGCCTCTCATCTATTACCTATTTATCCTCTCCGTCCCTCACTCTCTCCCTCTCTTACCCCCCCCCTTCCTTCTCTTTTCTTCTTCTCTCTTACGCCTCTCCTTTCCCTCTCTTTCTTCCTTCTCCTCCCTCTTTACGACTCTTATTTCCCCCTATTTACCCACATCTTCTCCCTCTCCTTACCCTCTTCCTTGCCCTTCTCTTACCCCTTCCTTCTTCCCCCCTCTTTACATTCCCCTGTCCTTCTCCCCTCTCTTACCCCCCTTTCTCCCCATCTTTACCTCTCATTACCCCCCCCTTTCCTTCTCCCCTCGTCTACCCCTCTTCTTTTCCTCTCTTACCCTCTTTCTCTTTCCCCTCTCTTACCCCTCCTTTTTCCCCTCTCGTTACCCCCCTTCCCTTCCTTCCCTCTCTTACCATTCCTTCTTCTCCCCTCTCTTCCCCATCTCTTCACCTCTCTTACCCCCCTTTCCTTCTCCCCTTCTTTACTCTTCTCTTCCCCTTCTCTTACCCTCTTTTTTTTCCCCCTCCGTCTTACCCACTTTTCCACTTCTTTACCCCTCCCTTCCTTCCCCTTCTTACCATTCCCCCTTCCTTCTTCCCCTCTCTTAACCCCCTTTCTTTCCCATCTTTACCCTCTCTTAACCCCTTCCTTCTTCCCTCATCTTACCCTCTTCCTTCCCCTTTTCTTACCCCTCCCCCTCCCCCTCCCTCGTCCTTGTTAGCGTCGGGCTTCTCGTGCCGTGAGCCAGAAGACGAGCAAACCGTCGCCTTTAATAAACCTCATTATCTCGTCATGAGTGAATGGGTGATAATGAGAGGGGAATCGCCATGATTATTTCGTTTAATCTCTTTTCATCTTTCTTTTTTTCTTGCTTTCTTTCTTTCTTTACTCTCAAACGGGTCATGAAGAATGCAGGATGAGGAGGAGGGAAGGAGGGAACCGGAAGGGGTGAAGGCGCTTATCACAAGCTAAGGAAGGAGGTCGAGTTACGGAGGCCTCTGCGCTGGGCTTGTCATTATCGCGGTTGTGGGCGGGTGGGCGGGGTGGGCGGGTGGGGCGGTCACCTCATGACACGGGGTGGGGGGAGAGGGGGAGGAGGGGCTCATGACTCGTTTGAAGGGATCGCTCTTTCGATTTGATAAGGAAGATTTTTATTTATTTGTATATCTATATTTTCTATTCATTTATTTACCATGATTAATTATTGCCATATTATTATCATCATTATCATTTTTTTTTTTTTTTTTTTAACTTTTTTTGGGTTAGGGTTGCGTTCTCTTGTCCTATCCATGTTTAATTTTATCATTTTTCCATTTCCAACACATACAGACAGACAGAAGAATAAACAACAGGTAGTAGGTAGGTAGATAGCCAGATGTATTGTATATATAATTTCCTTTGTTCCATTTGCTTGACTCGCAATTCACTGTGCTGTACTTTTTTCATTTGCTTGACTCGCAATTCATTATTCTGTACTTTTTTCACTCCCAAAGTAAACAATTTTCTACTCTGCTCCTGGAAGTGTGACGGCGGTATCAGCTTTAACACTTTAGACTACAGAATGCAAAGCCTGGCGACTGCACCGCGTTATTTCTTGCAGGGTTTGTGGGGTTTGCAACACGATGACATGAGAGGTAAAATTTTCTTTTTATTTATTTTTTTTTTTTCCTCTCTGTCTGTCTCTGTCTGTCTGTCTCTCTTTCTTTCTTACTCTTTGTTTGTCTGTCTCTCTTTTCTCTTCTGTCTCTCTCTCTTCTCTCTCTCTCTCTCTCTCTCTCTTCTCTCTCTCTCTCTCTCTTCTCTCTCTCTTCTCCTCTTCTCCTCCCTTCTCTCTCTTCTCTCTCTCTTCTCTCTCCCCTCTATCTCTCCTCCCCACTCTTTCATTCTTTCTCTGTCTATCCTTATTCTCATCTTTTCAGAATGGACGAGTGATCATTGGCACATTTTAATTTTCACTGTAAAATCCTATGATAATTCTTTTATGCTCTGATTCCCCTCTCTCAAAAAGCGAAGAACAGGAAAGAGAAGAAGAGAAAAGAAAGAAGAAATAGAAAAATAAGGAGTCATTGTTATAACCAAAGAAGTGAGGTTGCCATAAAACGCCATTGAGAAACTTCATCGTGTTTTCTCATCTTTGTTTACTTTTTTATCCATCGTTTGCTTTTGAGAAACACAAATTCCTCAGAAGGAATGCAAGTCAAGAAAAATACATTCTTTTTGGGGTCATTTCGGACTGAAAGGAATAGTTACATGATACGAATTTACCTTTCACTCCTCATTCTCTACCCTTTACCTCCCTTACGCTCATTTACCCTTCATTATTTTGCCTTCTCCTCCCTCCCTCCCTTCTTCTCCATCCCCTCCCACATGTTCTATTATCTCTCTCTCCTTCTTCACTCTCTTCTTCACACCTCCTTTCCTGGCCCTCTCTTCACTTCCGATTTCCTCTTCACCGCCCCCCAATCTCTTCCTTCCCCTCCCCTCAGTTCTTTCATTTCCTTCTCCTTCATTCCGTTCATCTTCTCCCTTTCTCTGCCCTCCCTTGACCTTCACACAGCATCTTCTCCGCTCCCCTCCTTCTTCCATCTTTCCCTTAACCATCATGTCCTCCAAGCCGTCCCTCACCTCTTCCTCCTCTCCTTTTTCCTTCACGTGTATCTTCCCCCCTCCCCACCGGTCCCCATCACCTCCACCCTCCCCGTTTCCTCTTCCATCCACTTCCTCTTTTCACCTTCAACCACTTCAACCTAACCTCCCTTCACCTCCCCCCCCACCCACCCTCTCGCCCTAATAAACAGACACGCTGTCCCTTTTTCATTTCTTCCTCCCTCTACATCCCTCTCCCTCTTTTCACCTACCCCTACTTTTTCCCTCTCCCCTTCTCCCTATCCTACCCACTTCCCTCTTCTCTCGCGCCTTACCTCTCCTCCCCTCCTCCCCCTCCCTTCCCTCCCCCCTCGCCCTCTCCCCCGTCCCTCTAACCCGCCGTACCAAGCGGAATGCACCGGAAGACGTTGGGTTTATAAGAAGGGGTTTGCAGCCGCTATACTTAGTCAACAGAATGAATGATGCAATGTAGCTGTGGTTCGATGCCCGGTGTTAACAGCTGATTGCACGGTTCAGATAGCGGTGCGAAGCGGTGGGAAAAAGACGGTGGTTTTTCGAGGATAATAAATGGGTTGCTTTTTTTTTTTTTTTTTTTTTTTTTTGCACTCGGTGGACGGCTTCTTGGTTTTGTTGGATTGCTGTGATTATTTAGATTGCTGGTGTTTATGATTTGCTACTGCCCAGTATAGTAGACCTGTTTAAGACTTACTGTACAAATGACAAACACACACACACGGATCCACAACACGCATTACACACACATTTTTCCTTTATTTTTCTTTATGCATATATGCATATATATGGCATATATACATATATATGTGCCATATATATGTATGTATGCATATATATGATATATATTATATAATATATATATATATATATATATATATATATATATATATATTATATATAGATATACATACACATATATATGTATATATATATAATATATATATATATATATATATATTATATATATAATCTATACTAATATTTATATGTATCATTTATTGGTATATTCAAAATGTTGCTATATTGTGTGTTTTGACCGTTTGCGTTGGTGTGTCACATTGCGGTTTGCTCATTCATTGATTTTGACAAATTACCGTCATTAAACTGTACCATATGAATTTTGTTTTTCAAAGAGTTTGAAATGTTTGGTGGTGTTGTGTCTCTGTTTATATTCCTCTGCCCGGTGTTTTGCTCCAGTCGATGAGATGTTAAGAATCGCCCAGAGGGTGATGTCTAACTCGGGTTTAAAACGTGCGGAGTAGCGAGAGAGAGAGAATGTAAAAGAGAGACTAGCAATAAAAAGTTGAAAAGGTGGAAAGGATTCTCAAGTTCCAAAAATACTTCATAAATATTGTTCATTTCTGATTAAGGAAAGGCTTCAAGGAATTGTATCATAAACACGAGCAAACGAATGATACTTTCATCATCCGGGGAAGCCATTAATTTAATTATTCAAATGTTTGACTAGTCTAATAAATGCACAGAAACACACCTTTGCAAGCATAAAACAAAAGAAAAAGAAAAAGAGAGAGAGAGAGAGAGAGAGAGAGAGAGAGAGAGAGAGAGAGAGAGAGAGAGAGAGAGAGAGAGAGAGAGAGAGAGAGAGAGAAGAGAGAGAGAGAGAGAGAGAGAAGAGAGAGAGAGAGAGAGAGAGAGAGAGAGAGAGAGAGAGAGAGAGAGAAAGAAAGAGAGAGAGAGAGGAGAGAGAGAGAGAGAACTCATTATTCGAGCGTACCGTTTGCTCCATAAATAGAAAAGAAATATTCAGATCTATGGCCTAACACACACACGACCTCACTTCAATCACTGCAAGCGAAAACCATCATGGCCAATAGTGCAGTCTTCGTCTACGCCAACGTCAAGAAATCCTCAAGCGCAGGGCAGGAAACACAATAAACGGTGAGAAAGGTAAGCAAAATTAAGCAAAACCTGAAGTGTCGACATGACCCACTTGCCCCCGGGGTCTATTTACGGTTCGGCTTCCCGCCCTCGCGCTCTCGATCTCAGTCCCGAAACCCGCCTGCCTGAGAGCTCTCCAGCACGAGGTCGAGCTGAGGCGTCCGGGGTCCTGGAGGAACGTCTTTGGCGACCGGTTCCTCGGGTTCCCATTTCTCTCCACTTGGGCGTCTTTGGGGGAGGAACGTCGGCTCTGTAGGCCTCTTACCGATTTTTTTTTTCTGTGTGTATTTTGCTATTCTTCCACGTGGCTGTCTCGCGCATTTCGTCTTTTACTGACGTGGATGTGTATTTCATATTCCGAGGAGGATTTCTGGACTGACAGTGGTATTTTTTTTATGTAACATCGCTGCTTTGCGTCCCACAAATCTTTTCCTTATTATTTATTTTCTTTGTGACGCTTTCTTGTCCACACGATTCGTAGTCACGTGAAGCTGGTTATGACAATAGGTTTGACTGTAAACGAGAGCTGAAGGAGATATGTAGGTGACCCTCAGCTGTGACCTTGACCTTGACCCGAAAAGGTTAGCGCCTGGAATCTATGCAGAAACTAGTCTCTAATTAATGAAAATTGATCCAAGTTTCACCACAATCTTTCAAGAGGAAAAGAGGAAAAATTTAGGTATGCAAAAGACCTTTCGTTGCACACTTGACCTCTGATAACCCAATGTGCTAAAATCACACCCTATTAACATTTCCGATTAACGTTTGCGACTCTAACCCTTATGGTTCTAGAATGATGTGGTGACGGATAGGCGGATGGACACTTTGTGAATTTTGCAGGAGTCTAATCAGAATAGCAAATATGAGCCGGAGAAGTTGAAAAGGGCGACCTGGAGCTTTTAATTTCGTGCGTGACATTCATTGTACGCCGTGCTTGTTCGCAAGGAGAGTAATACCTATTCTGCTAAACTGACTTAATGTAACGCGGTGCTTGCAAAATACGACCTGTCAAACTCTCTCCTTCTCCCTCTCATTCACTCACTAACTCACTCATTCACTCATTAACTCACTCACTCACTCACTCATTCACTCACTCACTCAGTCACCCACTCACTCACTTATTCACTCCCTCACTCACTCATTCACTCACCCATTCACTCACTCACTCACCCACTCACTTCCACTCACTCACTCCCACTCATTCATTCACCATCATTGACTTATAAACTCACTCACTCACCTCTCTCTCTCTCTCTCTTTCTCTCTTTGCTCTCTCTCTCCTCTTCTCTCCTCTCTCTCTCTCGCTCTCTCTCTCTCTCTCTCCTTCTCCTCTCTCTCTCTCCTCTCTCTCCCTCTCCTTCTCTCTCTCTCTCTCTCTCTCTCTCTCTCTCTCTCTCTCTCTTTCTCTCCCCCCCCCTCCTCTTCTCTCCCCCCTCCCCTCTCTTCTCTCTCTCTCTCTCTCTTTCTCTCTCTCTCTCTCTCTCTCTCTCTCTCTCTCTCTCTCATTGGTGAGCGCCAGTATCAGGTTGTCACATGTCACAAGCGCAGTTATTATATCATAAATGTTCTTTTCAGAAAGAAGAGAGAGAAGAGAGGAGAGGAGAGAGAGAGAGAGAGAGAGAGAGAGGAGAGAGAGAGAGAGGCGAGAGAAGAGAGAGAAGAAAGAAAAGAAGAAAAGAGAGAGAGAGAGAGAAACATTAATTCGAGCGTACCGTTTGCTCCATAAATAGAAAAGAAATATTCAGATCTATGGCCTAACACACACACACATGACCTCATTTCAATCACTGCAAGCGAAAACTGTCATGGCCAATAGTGCAGTCTTCGTCTACGCCAACATCAAGAAATCCTCAAGCGCAGGGCAGGAAACACAATAAACGGTGAGAAAGGTAAGCAAAATTAAGCAAAACCTGAAGTGTCGACATGACCCACTTTGCCCCCGGGGTCTATTTACGGTTCGCTTCCCGCCCTCGCGCTCTCGATCTCAGTCCGAAACCCGCCTGCCTGAGAGCTCTCCAGCACGAGGTCGAGCGCCCGTCCGGGGTCCTGGAGGCAACGTCTTTGGCGACCGGTTCCTCGGGTTCCCATTTCTCTCACTTGGGCGTCTTTGGGGAGGAACGTCGGCTCTGTAGGCCTCTTACCGATTTTTTTTTCTGTGTGTATTTTGCTATTCTTCCACGTGTCTGTCTCGCGCATTTCGCCTTTACTGACGTGGATGTGTATTCAACCAGAGGATTTCTGGACTGACAGTATTTTTTATTTATCATCGCTGCTTTGCGTCCCACAAATCTTTTCCTTATTATTTATTTTTCTTGCGACGCTTTCTTGTCCACACGATTCGTTGTCACGTGAAGCCTGGTTATGACAATAGGTTTGACTGTAAACGAGAGCTGAAGGACGGATCATGTAGGTGACCCTCAGCTGTGACTTTGACCTTGACCCGAAAAAGGTTAGCGCCTGGAATCTATGCAGAAAACCTAGTCGTCTCTGAATAAAGGTGAAAATTGACCCAAGTTTCATCACAATCTTTCAAGAGGAAAAAAGGAAAATTTAGGTAAGGTATGCAAAAGAACTTTCGTTGCACACTTGACCTTTTCATCCCCAATAACCCAATTTGCTGAAATTCACACCCTATTAACATTTCGATTAACGTTTGCGACTCTAACCCTTTATGCGCTTCTAAAGAGTGGGTGACGGATTCTAAGACACTTGTGGAACTTTTGACAGGGAGACGTCTAATAACCACGGAATATCACAATAGC
>NW_020869335.1:756409-761409 GCF_003789085.1 Penaeus vannamei | reverse complement strand
TATTATGATTATCATTATTATAATCATTTTCATTATTATTATTATCCTCATTATTATCATTATTATTACTATTATTATAATTATCATTATCATTATTATTATTATCATTATTATTATCATAATCATCATTACTATTATCATTAGTATTGTCTATCATTATCATTGCTATTATTGTCATCAACATTATCGTTAGTACTATTTTCATTATCATTACTGCTATTGTTATTACTGACATCATTACTGCAATTTTCTTGATGATTGTTATTTTCATGATTTATATTAGCATTATCATCATCTTTTTTATCATCATTATCATCACGACTCTTATCATTGTTATTATTATTGTCATCATATTTATCATTAATATAATTATTACATCTATATCTGTCTTTATCAGAATTAGTACATCTGTTGTCATTATCATTATTGTCTTATTGTCTTTGCGTTATCTTTATCATCATTGCTTTTAGCATTATTAATTCAATTATCTTAATATTTCTGCATTTAATTTATTATTAATGATAATCTCTATATATTTATAATATATATATTAATGATCATTTCTATATTTCATTAAAGATATTCTACTACCAATACACTTTATAAATTCAATCATTAGCCTCATTAAAACAAAGGCCATTACCAGTATTAATTGGAATCAACGTCATTACTTGGTATAATGATTTCTTATGTAATCTCATGCCAATTAAAGTGAATCTTTTTTATACTTATGGATATATATACACAGATGGAGAGAAAGAGAAAAGGTGGAAGTCGGAGAGAAAGGGAAAGAACGAGTATGTTTGTTTGAGTTCGTTTGTGTGTGAAAGTCTTTATGTTTGTTTGTGTGCTTGGGTGTTTGTTTGTATTTTTTGTGTTTGTTTGTTTGTGTGTGTGTGTGTGATAGTTCGTTTGTGTGTGTATTTTTGTGTTTGTTTGTGTGTGTGTGTGTATATGTATTTGTGTGTTTGTGTGTGTATGTGTGTTTGTGTGTGTATTTGTGTATGTGTATGTGTGTACATATACACACACCGCTAAAGTTCCTCTCGCTAATAGTTTGCAAATATCATACACAGAACCGCAGGTACACATGAGCAGCAGTGTATATCCATTTAGATATACGTTGCAGGCATAAACTGCCAAACCCACAAACTCTGACGCGTGAATATGCTCACTAACGCTATCAACGCTCCCAAAATTTCTGTTCGAAGCTGTAATTTCGTTCAAATGTGTTTGGTTGACATCCTTTGGCGCCCCCCCCCCCCCCAAAAAAGAGGGGAGAAAGAAGTGGAGAAAAAAGTGTTGGAAGCAGAGAATGCATTTGAACTAATCTGCATATCTCTATCTATATGTATATCTAAACATCTGCTTATCTACCTATCTATGTATCTACCTACCTATATATCTTTCTATCTACCTATCTATCAATCAATCAATCAATCTATCTACCTATCTATCAATCAGTCAATCTATCTATCTATCTATCTATCTACCTACCTATCTATTTATATATGTATGTATGTATGTATCTATCTATCTATTTATCTACCTATCTACCTACCTACATATTTATTTATCTATCTAACTACCTATCTACCTACCTACATATTTATCTATTTATCTATCTACCTATCTATTTATGTCCCTATTTATCTATCTATTTTTGTAACTACTTCCATGTGCTGAAATACTCAATCCACGTAATCTTACAACGCAAAATATGTCGCACGTGTGAGAAAATACCTTTTTTTTACCGACAGAAGGGATTTGTTTTTTATCCGAAAATCGTGACGTTCCAGCTGGTATTCATCACGGAGAGTTAAGAGGGGGCGGATAAGGTGGGGGTTGGGAAGGGTGGGGGTGGGAGGTGCTGGACACACGCTCCCGTGGATGTGAATGCTGGGAGTGGGTGGGGTGGGGTGGGGTGGATTGGGGGTGGGAGGGTAGGGGGGTTAGGGGCTGGACACACGCTCCGTTTCTATGATGTGGAGGCTGGGAGTGGGTGGGGTGGGGGTGGGGTGGATGAGGTGGGGGGAAGGTAGGGGGGGGTTAGGGGCTGGACACACGCTCCCGTTTCTGATGTGGATGCTGGGAGTGATGGGGTGGGGGTGGGGTGGATAAGGTGGGGGTGGGAGGGTAGGGGGGTTAGGGGCTGGACACACGCTCCCGTTTCTTTGATGTGGAGGCTGGGAGTGGATGGGTGGGTGGTGGGTGGATGAGGTGGGGGGTGAAGGGTAGGGGTTAGGGCTGGACACACGCTCCCGTTTCTTTTTGATGTGGAGGCTGGGAGTGGATGGGTGGGGGTGGGGGATGAGGTGGGGGGTGTGGGGGTTAGGGGCTGGACACACGCTCCCGTTTCTATGATGTGGAGGCTGGGAGTGGATGGGGTGGGGTGTGGGGTGGATGAGGTGGGGGTGGGAGGTAGGGGGTTAGGGGCTGGACACACGCTCCCGTTTCTTTGATGTGGAGGCTGGGAGTGGGTGGGGTGGGGGGGGGTGATGAGGTTGGGGGTGGAAGGGTAGGGGGTTAGGGGCTTTCCCGTTTCTATGATGTGGAGGCTGGAGTGGGGTGGGGTGGGGTGGATGAGGTTGGGGGGGGAGGGAGGGGGTTAGGGGCTGGACACACGCTCCCGTTTCTTTGATGTGGAGGCTGGTGGGTGGGGTGGGGGTAGATGAGGTTGGGGGGGAAGGGGTAGGGTTAGGGGCTGGACACACGCTCCCGTTTCTATGATGTGGGCAGTGGTGGGGTGGGGTGTGGGGTGGATGAGGGTAGGGGTTAGGGCTGGACACACGCTCCCGTTTCTATGATGTGGAGGCTGGGAGTGGATGGGGTGGGGTGTGGGGTGGATGAGGTGGGGGGTGGGAGGGTAGGGGGTTAGGGGCTGGAACACGCTCCCGTTCTTTGATGTGGGAGTGGGTTGGGGGGTGGGGTGGATGAGGTTGGGGGGGAGGGTAGGGGGTTAGGGGCTGGACACACGCTCCCGTTTCTGATGTGGAGGCTGGGAGTGGTGGTTGGGGTGGGGTGGATGAGGTGGGGGTGGGGGGTAGTGGGTTAGGGGCTGGACACGCTCCCGTTTCTATGATGTGGATGCTGGAGTGGGTGGGGTGGGGTGGGGTGGGGTGGGGTAAGTGAAGCTGCGATTGCCCGATGAAGGATGAACTTTGGGATGAATTCGGGAGTGGGGGCGGGGTGGGTCGTGGTGAGTGGGATATGTTGTAGAACGAGAGGAGGGGGAGGAAAAGAAGGAAGGGAAAAGGAGATGGTGGAGAAGAAAAAGAAAATAAGATAAGGGAGATAGAATAAGAGGATGGAGATGTAGAAGAAATGGGAGAAGAAGGAAAAAAAAACGAAAGGAGAAGAGGAAGAGGAAAGAGAAGAAATGGAGAAAGAAAAGAGAGAAAGCAAGATATCAGACGGAAAAGGAGGAAAAAATTATCTCTACTTCCTCCATTCTCGAAAGCAGACGAAGATGATATCCAGGGCTTCGAATCATCTGTATCATCTCTCAGTATATTCATTTTTGATGTACAGTGTTTTTTTTTTTCGTCTTTTTCTTTTTTTCAACCTTTTCCCAACTGTGTACCCCCCCCCCCCCCCCCCCGGCGCGTGCCATGACCGGGTTCCCCTTCCCATCCCGGGCGACTTGTGACCCAACTGTCATTTTTTTTCTACATTTGTGACGAGCTCCCTTTTTGTGCTATACGGTCTTGTATTGTTTTATGAGCTTTTATTGCCCCTGGAATAACAGCGGCGACTCACGACCTTGGGGGTTATTTCACGACCTTGTTGTGCAATACGACCCTTCAGCGCTTTATGACCTTGTACCACTCGTTCTCCTTCCGCCTCTCCGTGACCTTCCAGCGACCTATGACCCGAGCTCCCGCGCCGAGCATGGGAAAATCTCTCTCCGTCGGCCAAAGGGTGATAATTAGGGAAAGCGATTAGGGCAGTTGCCGGCGCCTGATCAAAAAGTTTAATCAGCTAAAGGAGTGGGTATTAAGTGTCCCAGACAGCGGGCAAAAAGAGGGAGGGAGATCTCAGGTCGTTTGGGCGGGAGAACCTGTTTGGTGTATACATCCTCGAGGCGCCTACAGGAGCCTGGAGGAGGAGTGCAGGTTGCGGGGCTACAAGGCAAGGGGCTGCCTAAGTCATGCTGGAGCTTATGTTATCATTTTGTTATCCCTTGAGTATTTTCGGTTACTTGTCCTTATTATCATAATTGCTATTATTTTCATTTGTCACTGATAGCACTAATACTGTCAATACTAATATCTAAAATTATATTGCTACTACTACTGCTATCATCTATGCTATTAATTCCCATAATTTCGATTAGTATAACTAGAGCATCATTGCTATTGTTGTTAATACTATCATCATTATTACTATCATTATTTTTACCATTACTATTCTTTACTATTACTTTAATCACCACTGTTAATGCCATCATTATTCTCATCATTATGGGATATTAATAGTTATGGTAGAAGTAGTATCAAAATCACCATTGTTATCATCATCATAATTATCATCACCTCGTCTTTTTTTTATTCATGCCTTTATTCATGTCCATAATCTGATCTTCATTACTTTGCCTGTTCATCATTTTCTTGTTCTTCATCATTTTCCTTCACCATTTTTGCACTTATCCATTTTCCCCATGCCCTTTTATATACCCGATCTCGTAAGCCACAATCAAATTCACTTTACATATACGACCACTGAACACATGCTTAGAAATATATCACTCAACCGCCAGGTACAGAGCCCTCCACATAAGGCAGAAGCCCGAAGGAATGGCTGGTTCGGAAAGCTCGTTGCCATCTGCGCTGCTTTGAGGTGGGTGTCGGGAAAGTGGTCGTGTCCATTTTATCATTTATATAAGGCTGAGGTTATCGTCATTTGTAATAGTACGTGAAATGATTTTTATAAAGTGTTTGTAATGATAAAGGTAAATATTGATAAGAAATTGGTAATTTAACCAAGAATAAGTCTTTTAT
>NW_020869335.1:743909-748909 GCF_003789085.1 Penaeus vannamei | reverse complement strand
TCTCTCATCTTCTCTCCATCTCTCTCTTCTCTCCTCTCATCTCCGTCTCTCTCTCTCCCTCTCTCTCTCTCGTCCCTCTCTCTCCGATCTCTCTTCCCAATATCTCTCTCTCTCTTCTCTCATCTCCTCTCTCTCTCTCTCTCTTCTCTCAGTCTCTCTCTCTCTTTCTCCTTCCACTAATCACCTCCAATGTACCCGAGCCGACCCACCCACCCACCCTTACATTTCTCTCTCCTCCCGTCACAACTTTCATTCGCGTCTTCTTCTTCTCCTCTCTCTCCGCTCATC
Organism: Penaeus vannamei; assembly: GCF_003789085.1. Taxonomy (NCBI): domain Eukaryota; kingdom Metazoa; phylum Arthropoda; class Malacostraca; order Decapoda; family Penaeidae; genus Penaeus; species Penaeus vannamei. The sequence goes on along the minus strand of NW_020869335.1, from coordinate 748,621 downwards.
TCTCTCTCCTCCTCTCCCGCTACCTCCCCCCCCCCCCTCTCTCTCTCCTCCCACCCGAACAGTCACCCACATCTCTCCCTCCTGTCTCTCCTTCCGCCGCCGTACCACACCAGGTCGCCAGTCCATCCTTCATCACCCTCCCTCCCCCCCTACACCTTCTCTCTCCCCCCGCCTCCTCCCTCTCCCTCCACCTCCTCCTCCCACCTCTCTCCTCTCCTCTCCTCTCTCTCTCTCTCTCCTCTTCTCCTCTCCTCTCTCATCTCCCCCTATCCTTCTCCTCCTCTCTCTCCTCTCTCCTCAAAGCTCCTCTCTCTTCCTCCTCTTAACCGTCCCCCATTCCCTTCTCCTCTCCTGTGCCCTTCTCTTCCTCCTTCCTCTCTCTTCTTCCTCCTCCTCACCTCTCTTTTTCCTCTCCCCTTCCTTCCTCCTTTCTTTCATCCTTCTTCTCTCCTCCTCTCCTTCCCTCTTCCCTCTCTCACTCTCCTCTCCCCACTTCCTCTAGCCTATCCATCCTCGTTATGCCCCCCCCCCCCCCTCCCCTACTCAATTGGATGCCAGGTCTATTCGAGTTGATTAACTTTATTGGTGAAGATTTAGCTGTATTCTTTTAGAGGGGAAGGGGGGGGAGTGCGGTAGAGGGTAGGGGGTGGGGGGTATCCATAGGTATGATGTGAAATGGAAATTGGAATAACCTTTTTGTTTTACTTAATTTTTTTCCTTGATTTATTTCTCTTTATACATATGTGCGTTAATTAATTTATTTGTCTGTTGATCGGTATGATATTTCTGTTTTTTTTTGTTTTTTTTTTGGAGGGGGGAGGGGGCGCTATATCTCTAATTCATGGAAAATTGGAGTAATCTTTTATTTAATTATTCATCTATATTACCAGTTCTTTTATTATTATGTATCCATTTTCTCAATTCATTTATTCATCAGGATATTAATCTATTGTTCGATAATATTCACGTAGGCTTTACATAATGCTCGATTTTCTCAGCTGAATTCCTCTTAGTTGATATCATCATTATCACTTGCATCATCATCATTATCCTTTCCATTAGCAATATGAAAGAGCAAAACCCGGTCGAAGGATGAGCATATTTCATTTGTGATAATTCCCTCTGAATATAGTTCGATATCAACTTCCACATTATTATCATAACCGCGATATCTTGCCCGCAAAAAAAAAAAAGAAAAAGGAAAAAAAAAAGAAATAAAATGATGCCCAAAGCCGAATTCCCCAGCCTCATTATAAAATCATTAGTTCCGGTAAATTTTGATAAAAATTTTCCCCAACGCGGAGGCCATCCAAATTTTTAATTACATTTCGATCTCTCTCTCTCTCTCCTCTTTCCTCGTTCGATCTCTCTCTCTCTCTTTCCTTGCTCCTCTCTCTCCTCTCTCTCTCTCTGCTCTCTCCATCTCCTCTCTCTCTCTCTCTCTCTCTCTCTCTTTCTCGTTCTGTCAGTCTGTCTGTCTGTTTTCTCCCCCTCTCTCTCTCTTTTCACTCGTATCTGTCAGTCTGCAGTCTCTCTCTCCTCCTCTCCACCTCTCCTCCTCTCCTCTCTCTCTCTCTCCCTCTCTCATCCTCTCTCTTCTCTTCTTCCTCCCTCCTTCTCCTCTCTCCTCTCTCTCTTCTCTCTCTCGTTCCTTCTCTCTCTCTCATCTCTCTCTCAGAGACAGATAGACGGCGAGAGAGGTAGCGAGGAAAACGACTTAGCGAAAGGGAACAAAGGAGCGGTAATGAATTAAAATACTCATAATCCCTTGTCGGGTCAGGATCCCACTCTCCCGTCACCTAAAGAGGTTCAAATCCCCTTTCACGAACCGCCATACTGACGGTTCAAGGATCTATAGTTCAGCGGCGGGAAAAAGAGAAGATATATGTCACCTTCATGTGGTCGCGCACTTTACAAGGAGGTACTACAACACTAATTAAAAGTAATTCTAATTGAAAAGGCTCCTAAATCGCAATAGGTCACAATCAAACACCATAAAAAAATGATTGCAGCCGAATATATGGTTTGCGGCGACAGATACGATCTGGGAATTTATACTTTGGCGCGCGTGGGGTGCCAGGGTGGGTAGGGGAGGGGGGGGGTCTTTTTGAGGGTTGGAGGGGGTGGTGAAGATGGCCGAAGGAAGATAGGAGTGGGAGGGAGGGAGGGGGAGAGAAGGGCGAGGGGAGGGAAGGAAGTGAAAGAAGGTATAAGGAGGGGGTGAGACCGCGAGGGAGGGTAGGGAGGGAAGGAAGGGCGGGAGGGAGGATGATAGGAGCTGGGGGGAGGTGTACAGGTAGTGCCCTTCCAGTGCTAGGTCTACACGTATCATGTATCATATCTAAGATTTCCTCTCTACTATTTAACTTGATAACTTTTCGCGACGGTAAAACTAATATATATAATATAAATATATATAAATATATATTACTATCATATATATATATATATATATACAATATTGTAATATATATATTACATAGTATATAATATATGATATAAGTTATAGATAATAGATAGGATATAATGTATATATACTATATATATATATATATATATATATATAATATATAATATATTGTGTGTGTGTGTGTGTGTGTGTGTGTGGTGTGTGTGTGGTGTGTGTGTTGGTGTGTGTGTGTGTGTGTGTGTGTTGTTGTGTGTGTGTTGTGTTAAAATATATATATATATATATATATATATTATTATATAGTAAACTACATATATATAGTGCATATATAATAATATATAGTATATATATATATATATATATATATATATATATATATATATAAATATATATTTATACATATACATATACATATGTGTTGTGTGTGTGTGTGTGTGTGGGTGTGTGTGTGTGTGTGTGTGTGTGTGTGTGTGTGTGTNTGATTTTATTTTCTTTATACATATGTGCGTTTATTGATATAATTTGTCTGTTGATCGGTATGATATTTCTGTTTTTATTTGTTTTGTTTTTTTGAGAAGGGGGGAGGGGGCGCTATATCTCTAATTCATGGAAATTGGAGTAATCTTTTATTTAATTATTCATCTATATTACCAGTTTCTTTTATTATTTATGTCCCATTTTCTCAATTCATCTATTCATCAGGATATTAATCTATTCGATAATATTCACGTAGGCTTTGCATAATACTCGATTTTCTCAACTGAATTCCTCTTAGTTGATATCATCATTATCACTTGCATCATCATCATTATCCTTTCCATTAGCAATATGAAAGAGCAAAACCCGGTCGAAGGGTGAGCATATTTCATTTGTGATAATTCCCTCTGAATATAGTTCGATATCAACTTCCACATTATTATCATACCGGTGCGATATCTTTGCACGCAAAAAAAAGAAAAGGAGAAAAAAACAGAAATAATGATGCAGCCGGATTCGGCTCCATTATAAATCATTAGCTTTCGTAATTTGTGATTAAAAATTGTCCACGCGGAGGCATTCACAATTTATTATACATTCGATTCTCTCTCTCTCTCTTTCGCGTTCCGATCTCTCTCTCCTCTCTCATACATCTTTTCTTGTTTCTCATCCTCCGATAAACTCTTCTCTCTCTTTCTCTCTCTCCATTGCTCTCTCTCTCTCCTCATCCCTCTCTCTGTCTTTCTCTCTCCTCTCTGTCTTTCTCGTTCCTGTCAGTCAGTCTGTCGTCCTGTCTTTTTTCTCTCCTCCCCCACTTCTCTCTTTTCTCTGTTCTGTCAGTCTGTCAGTCTCCTCTCTCTCTTTTCTCTCTCTCTCTCACTTCTCTTCCATCTCTCTCAACCTCACTCTCGTCTCTCTCTCAACATCTCCTCTTCTCCTCATAACTCTTTCTCTCTCAGAAATCTCTTAGATCTCTCTCTTCTCTCAATTTTCTCTCTCGTCTTCTCATCCGTCGTCTCTCTTCCTTCTCGTCTAGTCTCTATCCTCTCTCCTCCTAATCTCTCTTTCCTCTCTCGTCCTTTCTCTTTTTGCTTGAAAACTCGAGCAGAGAGCCGGGGGGAGGGCGGGGAGGGAAGGGGGAGGTAGGAGAGGTGGAAGAGAGAATGAGGAGGGAGAGAGGAGGATGGAGTAAGAGGAAGAGGGGATGAAGGTGGGATGGACGGGCAAGAGGAAGAGGCAGAGGGCGAGAGGGAAATGAGGTAAGGAGAGGGGATGTTAGAGTTTGGGAGTTAAGGGAGAAGAAGAGAGAGAGAGAGAGAGGAGAGAGATGGAGAGAGAGGAGAGAGAGAGGAGAGAGAAGAGAGAGAGAGAGAGAGAGAGAGGGACGAGAGAGTGGAGAGAGGACAACGAGGGAGGGGAGGGAGGGAGAGAAGGGGGGAGGAGGGAGGGAGGGAGAGAGGATGGAGGGGAGAAGGGAGGAGAAGGAGGGGTGGGGAGGGAGGGGAGGGAGAGACACCAGAGAGAGAGAGAGAGGAGAGAGAGAGTAGAGAGAGAGAGAGAGAAGGAGAGCAGGGGGGGGGGGGGGGTGGGGGGGGGGGGGGAGATAGTGTGAATGAAAAAAGAAGAAATGAAATATATAGATAGACAGAGGTGGATAGAATGATAGACAGAGATGGATAGATATATGAGACTGGTAGATATATGATATATAGATTGATAGATAGAGAATTTTGGGGAAAAAAATAGAACAGATAGAGATTTGGTTGGACAGATAGACAAAAATAGATAATAGGATTTCATAAGTCGGGGTGGATAGAATTTAAAA
>NW_020869335.1:723909-726409 GCF_003789085.1 Penaeus vannamei | reverse complement strand
CACATCGGCACTTGTTGTTGCTAGGACGTGAGGGAGGGAGGGAGGGAGGGGAAGAGGAGAGGTGAGAGGGAAGGAGGGAGGGAAAGAGGGAGGGAAGGAAGGAGAAGAGAGAGAGAGAGGAGGGAAGGAGAGAGGGAGAGAGGAGAAAGAGAGAGAGACAGACAGGCAGGCAGACAGAGAGAGGAAGAGAAAGAGAGAGAGAATGAATTCGCGCGTGTGTTGGGAAAGACTTGGGGCTGTTATTTATCAGTAGAGAACTTTAAGTGTGGAATAATGGCGAGAGAAGTCATTTTGCTTGTACTGATAACTGATGCTGACAATGATTAAAGGGCTGATGGGTTTCCATGAGTAATAGGAGAAACGGATCATAAAATCGGCGTCACTTCCTCCCCCTCTCCCCCATCTCTCTTTCTCTCTCTCTCTTTCTCTCTTTCTCTCTCTCTCTCTCTCTCTCTCTCTCTCTCTTCTCTCTCTCTTCTCTCTCTCTCTCTCTCTCTCTTCTCTCTCTCTCTCTCTCTCTCTCTCTCTCTCTCTCTCTCTCTCTCTCTCTCTCTCTCTCTCTCTCTCTCTTCTCTCTCTCTCTCTTCTCTCTCTCTTCTCTTCTCTCTCTTCTCTCTCTTCTCTCTTCTCTCTCTTCTCTTCTCTCTCTCTCTCTCTCTCCACCTTCCGAATCGACAAGAATAGACCGTAACTGAAGAAATATATAGACAGAGATCCACCAACTCCTCCTCTTCCACTACGTCTTGGAAGTGCTGTGCCAAAATCCTTGAAGATTCTTTATCATATTACTTTCGAGGGAAGACAATGTGAAGCAGAGAAGGAAAAGTGGAATCGTAAGGCTTATGTTTGTGATTTTTGTTTTATTTAATATTTTGAATATTCTAATATTCTTTTTTTTATCTGTGTGTAGAGGTGTAAGGATAGGTTTATTATTTGTGATCAGGATTGTCTTTGTAAATGTACGGAAAAGATGACTTATTAATAGCTATATACTGGAAAACGGACATGTGTATATTAATGATTTATTGTTATTACAGTGAGTTACTACAAAGCGAGATAAATAAACTAATCCTAAGACACAGACTGGAAAACGTATGTCGAATCTCATAAAATTTACGTCCTTGTAGAAATTATAGCCTCAGGGTTTACTATATTACCTAATATGGTAGACAACCGTAAATAAGCGGTAGATCAAGAACTTCCTATTAAGGTCATGCCCTTGGCTAGCTGATGTAAGATTTAGTCACTTTATGGACTCTAATTGATGATGTGGGGTACTTACGATGGTGATTAAGAAATGTGTAAATACTGTTATTGTGTATGTGTGTGTTTGCTTGTTTGTAAGTGTGTGTGTGCGTTTGTGTGTGTGTGTGCGTTTGTGTCTGTTTGTGTGTGTGTGTGTGTGTGTTTGTGTCTGTCTGTTTGTGTGTGTGTGCGTATGTGTGCGTTTTTTGTGCATTATGCATGTTTTTTTATCCGTGTTTTTTATTTGCTAAATGCACTACCCTTTTCCTGCACGCAAAGGAATCACCAATAAAAGAGGCTCTTTGAAGCACAATAACGGCCACACCAAGACGATTTACATCTCTATTTGCATACACAAAACCTCGAAGGAAAACCCAACAGCGAGACTTCAAGACAGGTAAATCTCGGGCGCAGCGTGGAAGGGGAAAATCATTTGTTGTGATGTTCAACAAAGATTTATAAGGAATATTTGCCCACCTTCTTTGGCCCAGCCCCGGCCCGACAAGAAGAAAATATTTCAAAGTGTTCAGACCATAAGGACTATTCCGGCTCTCATGTTTATGCAACGGAAGGAAACTTTAAGCGAGGAAGAAGAAGAATGTTAGGATTACCCCTGCCCTCTCCCCTTCCCCCCTCGCCCCCCCACAGGATGCAAGACCTCGTTCGCAACTGCACCATCCGTCTTTGTCCTTGTTCAGTGGGCGTTGACTAAGGGCCAATTAAGTCATTACATGGTTGTTGCCGGAGAGAAGTCGCTATCGGGACAAAATGGTTGTTATGCGGTGAACGGAATGGTAATTTATGTTTTTTTTTTTTTATGCAATAAAGATTACAGAGAGAGATAGGGAGGGAGGGGGGGGCATAGAGAAGAGAGAGAGAGAGAGAGAGAGAGAGAGAGAGAGAGAGAGAGAGAGAGGAGAGAGAGAGAGAGAGAGAGGGAGAGGGGGAGGGGGCATAAGAGAGAGAGAGAGGGAGAGAGGGCATAAAGAGAGAGAGAGAGAGGGGGTGGGGTACTGAAACACTCTTTCGTGCATGGATGGAAGCTGTTTTGAGGGTCTCTCCCCCCCCCCCCAAGGAAAAATGATAAACACAAAGTATGAGAGTTAAATGGAGCTTCGCTGGGATTTGCTTGACTATTATTTATTCAGGAGTTAGTTCGGGTTCAAAATAACCCCTTTCTTGATAGTAGTTTGACGCAACCACGTTTCGTCCATTTAAGTTTCCTTCTCTCAGAGAACTTTAGAAACTACATACT
>NW_020869335.1:708909-713909 GCF_003789085.1 Penaeus vannamei | reverse complement strand
ATCAACCTGTCAACCTGTCATGCACCATCACCAGCCTGTCAAATATATCTTCACATTCCTTTTGCGATCACTTTTCCATCACCCATTTCTTCTGTTCTTTATCTTGCCTTCTTTTCGCTTTGTTCTGCTCTCTTCCGTCTGCATTTTCCCTTTCTTTCCTGCATTCTTCTATTTGTCCATTATTTAAATTTTTCTCTGATTTTTGTATCCTTCCTCTCTTCGCTTCCTCTTCTGTGAGCTGTCTTTTTTCCCTCTTCTTTTTCCTCTGCTTCCTTTTTCCTTCCTTTCTATTCCTCTTTCCCTCCTTAGCCCTCTCTATTCTCTCATCCCTCTTTCTATCTCCCGACCTTCTTCCCTATTCATGTTCCTCTCAACACCCCTTCCCCTTCCCCCTTTTTCCTTCCTCTTCCCTCCCTCCGCTACCCCCTTCCTTTTTCCCCAGTTTATCACTTCCCTTTACCCCTTTCGCACCTCTCCCTCCCCATTTTCGACCCCCCCCCTTCCACCTCCTCCCTCCCCCTCTTTCCTCCTCCCCGCTCCCCGCGTTCCCATACCCATGTGAACAACCTTGAAAAGCGGGAACACCTGCCTCGCATACCTCTGCCCGCTCTATTGTGCCTCGGAAAACCATGCCCACATTTTCACTCCTTTCTCACTCGTTTTCTGAAATACTTTTCGGTTTTTCTTTCTAGATTTTTTATTTAGGGATTTTTTGTTTTTGTTTTTATATTTGAGTTTGTTTTATATGTTATTATAGAGGCATTAGAAAGGCATAAAGTTAAATATGGCTTTGATTTCCGTTCTGTTTCTCCGCGAGACGTGTGGAGGCTGCGCGCGTCGAGTGTTGCCGTCTAAGAGGTCATTTATATACCCAGATAAAAATATATATACGATTTCAAGTTTGATATATGTTTACGTCGAGAGATAAAGGACAAAGAGTTAAATTATTATGGAATATAGATTGAATAAATTCGAAAAAGTTGTTTTTTAGGTAGATACAAACCCAAGTCCCGCGATAAATGCATTTGATTTATTCGTATTAGGCAACTGTAAGTCAGCATCCAATGAGATGACATCAGAGACGTTGCACCTGCCGATGCCCCCCCCCCCCCCGTTACCTGGCTCAGCTTGGTCACCTTTTCTCTTCGCTTTTCTTTATTCTGCACATCCGGGGTCAGGAAAAAACATTCAGGGGTAAATCTTATGTAAATATATTGATATTGGACGCATATAAACAACATCATGTAAACATAAGCACATACACTCATATGAGACAACTGAGACTAATACATGTACGTCTAAATATCTGTCTCTCTAAACACACACACACACAAACACTCAGCCATTAGTCCAATAAGAACAAGACACATATACAAACAAAACCACATACACATCGACATAAACAAATAGACACAAGCCAACATATCTCACACCCATGTACATATCTATTCACGCGCATACAATAAACAAACGTACATGTCTCCTCCCCTCACACCCTCTCCCCCCGAGCCGACCACACACAGACACACACACACATACACACGCACCCCCACTTCCACACTCACACGCACACACACACACACGCACACACACACAACAATAGACACACACACACACACACACACACAAACACACAAACACACACACACACACACACACACACACGCACACAAACACACACAAACAACAACACAAACACACACATACACATACACACCACCTCCCACCTCCACACTCACACGCACGCACACGCGAACGCAATAAAGTCCCATCCACGTCGCGAGGGTCACGAGAACAAGCGTTCAACTAAGCGACCAAAGACTAATATTGTCTCCCTAGATTTATTGAACAAACGGACGTGAGAACCATAACATGAACAGGGGAGCCTTATACCCCGGTGGCCTTTAGAACAGGGTGGACGCAGGGAGAGGGTCGCTGGGACTTCTTTATAACCAACGGGAATACAAGTAGACACGGTTGAGAAAGAAAAAGAGTTATGGAAAGGAAGAAATACATGTGTTATATGCAAAAACACATACATATCTATCTATCTATCTATATCTGTCTTTCTATATCTATCAAACTATCCATCTATATCTATCTTTCTATATCTATCCAACCATCCATCTATATCTATCTATATATCTATCTATCTATCGAGCAATCTATCTATCTATCTTTATACGTACACACTCACACACACACAAACACACATGTGCGTGTACGTGTATGCGTGTATGTGCGTATTTAGTAAGAGGGGAGAAGAGAAGGAGAATGATTTGCATTAATACTCTGCACTACATCTAAACTAATAATACAATAGTCATGAGAGATTAAAAAAAAAAAAAAAAAAAAAAAAAAAAAAAAAAAAAAAAAAAAAAAAAACATTCAGATGTAAAAAATAGAAGAAAAAAAATGAAACGTTTGCAGGATATTAGTTTCTCTTTTCAGACAATATGCATTCGATAATCATTTCAACCGAGGCAGAGATGACACAAATCTATCTCATGATGAGCAAAATATACTTGGATTTTCTATTCTAAATAAGGGAAACACACACACACGCGCACACACACACACACACAACACACACACACACACACACACCACACACCACACACACACACACACACACACACCCACTGACCCAGACAGCGGTTTCTGGTCCGCCTGCCTTGGGGTCTCACTCACAGCTGTCCACTCTCAGCTGCTGCTTGGTTCGGCTGCGCATTTCCAAGTGCATGGGGTTCTGTCGCTTCTCTCGCTCTCCATCTCTTCCCATGTGTATAAATAAATAAATAAACAAATAAATCGGTGGAAAAATAAATAAGAAACCCACACACGCCTACACATGTGTATATGTTAGTGTTTGTGCGTGTGTTAAATGAACAGATAAATGAATGAATAAATAAATAAGAGAACAACACACACACACACACACACACACACACACACACACACACACCACACACACACACACACACACACACACACACGCCTACATATGTGTCTCTGTTATTGCTCGTGCCTGTGTTGAGGATCGCTTATATAGATGTGGTGGAGGAACAGATGAAGAAAACAATGATGGAAAAAAACTCCATAAGCCACTTTTATCAGCTCAGTCACAATGTGCGAATCAAGATCACAGGAATAAAAGCTGTATACCTTTCACGGCTATGCATACTTTACATTGGCGAAGAATTAATTTTCGCGTTGGATATCAATAAACCTCTGCGCTTTATACCCACTCGACACGGCGAGGCTGACGACTAAGCTGTGCGGTGGAAACAAATGTATATATAATATATATAATATATATATATATATATATATATATATATATATATATATATAAAAACGTATGAATCTAGAACATAGCTATATGGAATGGAAATCTAGTCGTATATTACACGCACATGATGATAACTACGCAGGATGGAAGCAGAAAATCCGATGAATCTGGAACACAGCTAAATAAAATGAAAACCAAGTCATAAAAGGTGTTAACTTCGTATGATAACAAAATCCTTTGTTTTGAGAAAGGTCGAGGCGACACGTTTCGAGGAAGATCTTAAAAAGTTGCTTTTTATCAGCTCTTCTATTGACGATCTCTCTCTCTCTCTCTCTCTCTCTCTCTCTCTCTCTCTCTCTCTCTCTCTCTCTCTCTCTCTCTCTCTCTCTCTCTCTCTCTCTCTCTCTCCTCTCCCCTCCTCCTCCTCCTCCTCCTCCTCCTCCTCCTCCTCCTCCCCCCCTCTCTCTCTCTCTCTCTCCTCTCTCTCTCTCTCTCTCTCTCTCTCTCTCTCTCTCTCTCTCTCTGTCTGTCTGTCTGTCTTTCTGTCTCTCTTACATAGATTTTATGACAGCGCTAAATCAAGTTAATAGCGTACTCTTACTGTGGGAATAAAGTTGATTTATTTGTCTTCAAGTGGGTGTTGATATCATGGAAACGATAATAAATTAAAATGGCTGTGCTACTCATTTAACAAACGGCTTTATGAGCTGCTCAGTAAATAGGTGGTTTGATGATTTATTGACTCACAGGCTGTTTTATGGTCATGTTTTATTGTCTGAATTATGGAACTACAAATTGGTCTACTTTGTTATCATTGGAGATTTAAAGAGATTAAATAGACCACTTAGACCATGTGGGCATTACACCCGAATCCAGCAGAGTTACGTAAAGCAATAGGCCCCTTGGGATTTTACTGTTATTAAGCACTCTCTCAACTATCCCCAAATTGTTAAGTATTGAATTCACTCAAAGAAATTCTTTTTCCTCTGAATATTTTTTCCTTTTTTTTTGGGGGGGGGGGGGGGGTGACGTTCAGGAAATATTCCTCAAAAAATCAACTTATTCGTCCTTCGTAAAAGCAAGTTTATACCGTATCGCATCCAACTCGACTTCATTCTCAAACTGCGATTATGGATGAGTCGCTAATCCTCCCATAATTCCAATTAGAACACTTACCTGCGAGGGGAATTGGCAATCGCTTTATTTTCAGTGTAATGATTGAGAAACTGAATCCGGGCCTTTAACGAAATCCATAAATGAGATACCTGATTGAGTGCTTAATTAAGACAGGTGCAGCGGCGATGGGGAAATCATATTAACGGCCGAATTGTATTAATCGACCAATTCCTTTTTCTTTTAAAAAATTCTAGTGTGTTTTACAATCATTGTATACCAATTCTGAAAAAATGCTGCTAATTGCTAGCTATGATAGTGAAAAAGAATGAACACAAACAGTACAGGTAAACAGAGTATTAAAAGTGTTCATGATAATGACCGTGCTGTAAGGGAAGTTATAATAGATAATGATAATAAGGACGATAATGATGGTGTTAATGATGTTAACAATACTGATTATCATGATAATTGATAGAAAATACTTATAACAACAAAAAAGTTATATTATGCAAATAGCAAATCTAAGTATGATCATCGTAATTATAATATTAATAATGACAGTATCAGTTATTACTAGAATATTCAACTGTTT
>NW_020869335.1:691409-701409 GCF_003789085.1 Penaeus vannamei | reverse complement strand
GCCCTGAAGCCAAAGGAGCAGCTTGTCGGACAGGTCGACCCACGGGGGATGATGATGTTGGCAGCGAAGGCTTGGGTAGAAAACTCGTTTATTTTTCCTTTGTTCGTGAATCTCCTAATAAGGCCTTGCAATCGTGGGACAGAAGACATTCGACGGATGTTTTTGTTCGGGGAACGGCAGGGTCTTTGGTGCTTTGTGTTTTCGTATGTTTGTTTGTATTGTTTGTATGTGGGTTGGGTTTCGGGGTGGGGGATGGGAGGGGAAATTGGATGCCGTGGACAGCGCGTAGTCATGCTTTAAAAGAGAAAGAGAAACAGAGAGAAAATGGGATAGATATATAGATAAAATGATACAAAACAGACAAACAGACACCGAGAAAACGAGAGAAGAGAGAGAGGACCGAGAGAGAGAGAGAGAGAGGAGAGAGAGAGAGAGAGAGAGAGAGAGAGAGAGAGAGAGAGAGAGAGAGAGGAGGAGAGAGAGAGAGAGAGAGGAGAAAGAGCGAACGAGAGAGAGAGAGAGAGAGAAGAGAGAGAGAGAGAGAGAGAGAGAGAGAGAGAGAGAGAGAGAGAGAGAGAGAGAGAGAGAGAAGAGAGAGAGAGAGAGAGAGAGAGAGAGAGAGTAGATAAAAAGTAAACATAATCGCAAATTCTATTTTCACGTCGTACCGAAAGGATACCGGTTGATATCATTTTTTCCCTTCTTTTCTCTCTTCTCCTTCTTCTCTCTCTTCCTTCTTCGCCAGTTCATGTTATGCTGAAAATGGGTTGCATGTGAGTTATTAGTCTTTAATCACACTCCACGATGAATAAAAAGAAGTTCTTATGTATGCATTAACGCGTAAAATACCGCTTTCGGACACGCAGACTCAGTATCTTGCTAACTTTATTCTCCTTAGAGAGATAAAAAAATGTTGAGGCACTAAGATTAAGGCAAGATTATCTTTGCATTTATAGTACTACATCAAATTTAACAGCTGAGAACATTACGACAGAGCAACCCGGTTTTAGTACGCGATTGTAAGCACCTTTCAAATTATCGGACAAGTAGTTTGGGATTCGTGTTCTTGTTGTTTGATGGAGAACACGGTAATTTAACTGAGTGGTTCTGATAAAATTAGACGTGTGTATTGTTACTGAGAACAACAAATAAGCCCCCTAGAAAAAAGGAGAAAGAGACATCTTGTTCTTTAAGAAGAGAATAATGTTACCTGGTCCTATTGTTGTTGTTGATGGCGATGGTCGCCAAGGAAATAAACAGAGGGAGACTTGGAAATAAAAGCAATGAAGATCTGGAAAAACAAATAGAATGGTACTATCTCCTTTTATTACTGATCGTCAAACAAATGCACAAATGAGTATATTACAAAATAAAGTTGTTGATGATGATGGTCGCCAAACAAATAAACGAACATTAGAAACAACAACAACAACAACAAAAATGAAAACACCCCTTCACAAATACAACTTTACCATCTCGGGTTTTTGTTGATGATCGTCAAAACTAACGAACAAACTTTTAAAAAGTCGACCTCAGCCTTTTAAAAACAGAAAGAATGTTAGCGGCTCCCTCGTTCTTGTCGTCGTTGTTTGCTGATGTTCGTTCACAGCAACATTCATTCTCTTTACGCACTAATTAAACCCGGGCGAATAAATAACTTCATTCGCCACAGATTTCTCACCGTTAAACTCCCCGTCATTAGCGTTTCTGGTTTGGCATGTTCGCTGGGGACATTTTTTATTTGCTATATTTGTCACTGTTTGCTTACCCGGACGCGTTTAATAAGGGCCTTCCTCGGTGATGGATAGGAGGCTGTAATGAACACCATAGTGGGGCCCGGGTTACGTTAATGTGTGGGTTGGCAAGATGGTGAATCGTGGGGTAATGGGGTAGGCTGGTGATAGGGGCTGTGGGGTCGTGTGATAATGATGATGTGATTTAACATGGTTACAGTATAACGTTTGTGTAATGTAGTGGTATAGTGTATAACGAGGATAAACTATATTATAATATGACTTTACTGTTATAAAAGAAGTAGATAATGAGATGTCTCTTGTGTAGTAATATAGGGTATAACAAGAATAAAGTGTTATATAAGATATTCATAGTGTGCTATAACCCCCAAAATAAAAAAAAATGGTGGAATAGTCTAATAGCAGTATGATAAAAAAAACAAGCAATGGCGAAACACACCTACAACGCATCACAACCGCAGAACAAGACACAACTCTTAACAAGACAAGTTAATCGGAAAAGGACCAAGAGATATGCAGCCCGAGCCGCGTCTGCGAGGGGGGCCGAGGAGTACCCCGTTGGATCGTCAGCATCACGGTCGCAATTAGTCTTGAAGATTCATTACTTTGCGTCTGCCGCGGTGCTAAGTCGAGGCGGAATCCCATGGGAGGGAGGAGTGGGGAGGGAGGGAAGGGAAGGAGGGAAATGGAGGGAAGGGGGAGGCAAGAGAAGGTATGGGATTTAATTGGTATTACTACGTCACTCCTCAGGGTAATTTGCTTTATAATTGCGCTGGGGAGGCCTCTCTCTTTCTGGCTCTCTTGGTTCTCTCCTCTCTGCTCTCTCTTTTTTGTCTTTGTCTCTGTCTCCTTCTTTCTGTTTGCCTGTCTCTCACTTTTCTCTTCTCTCTCTGCTCTCTCTCTCTCTTCTCTCTCTCTCTCTCTCTCTCTCTCTCTCTCTCTCTCTCTCTCTCTCTCTCTCTCTCTCTCTCTCTCTCTCTCTCCTCTCCCTCCCTCCCTCCCTCCCTCTCTCTCTCTCTCTCTCTCTCTCTCTCTCTCTCTCTCTCTCTCTCTCCCTCTCTCCTTCTCTCTTTTCTCTTTCTCTCTCTCTCTCTCTCTCTCTCTCTCTTCTCTCTCTCTCTCTCTCTCTCTCTCTCTCTCTCCACACCACACACACACACACACACACTCTTTTCTCTCTTTTTCTCTAATTTGGTTTTCTGCTCTCTCTCTCTCTCTCTCTCTCTCACACTCTCTTCTCTCTTTTTATCTAATTTGGTTTCTGCTCACTCACTCACTCACTCACTCACTCTCTCTCTCTCTCTCTCTCTCTCTCTCTCTCTCTCTCTCTCTCTCTCTCTCTCTCTCTCTCTCTCTCTCTCTCTCCCCTTGTCTTTGTCTTTTCCATTGAACCCTCTTCCTCTCCTTCCTATTAATTTTCCATTCTCGCTCACTCCCTCCCTTCTCCCTTCCTTCCCTCCCTCTCTCCCTTCTTCCCTACTATCAATCATCCTCTCCCTGATACATCCTCTCATCTTTTATTAATCACAACGATTAATAGATATTTGGCTTTAGTAAACAACAATTTCCTAAAAATATCGTACAGAAGCCTTTTCTTCGTTTTTTTTTTTTCAAACCGTTACCAAAAAAAAAAAAAAATATGAATATATATGACCTGTTTATGGATTCGTATAACAGAAGAGCCCAATTTCATTAAAACTTCAGATCCACGCAGATTGGCCGAACACGATGGAAATTAGGGTAATACTCACTTTCTGCATCTGTGTGTGTGTATTATTACTGAGTATTATTATCATTAAAACTTAAACATGGTCTGATGTGCAGGTCTCGTATTTTCGTAGTTAGAGTCGTATCATAATTAGAAATCTTTGAAGTTATTTTATGTGCAGTATCAATATAAAAGCTTTAAGATTCTGTTATAACTGTCATTGTGCCATACATATATATATATATATTATATTAGTAAAAATATATATTATTATATTATAATATGTATATTTATATAAGTATTATTATATATTTATATATATATATATAATACTATATATTATTATTCTATTACAATCATTACTGATGTTATAATTATTCATTATCACCATGTATCATTCTATTCTTCTTCATTTTTATCATTATCATTATCATTCTTATTCTTATTTTTATTCATTATCATTATCATTATTGCTTATTATTGGTTTTTATTGTATTTTCATCATCTCTTATGACTATTGTTTACTCATTATTACTATTGTAGTTTTATCATTAATTAGTATTATACTCTGTATTTTTAATCCATATTATATTGTATATTACATATCATCGTTGTCTCTCTGTTTATATCATTTCTGATCCAATATCAGTTAAATATATCATTTATTTCATACTCACTTTTTCTATCTCTACCTTTTTATTTTATTTTATACTCTATAGTTAGTGTGATTCTTAATGGTTCTCCGGACGTAGATTAATTTTTATCATTTTTAACTGCGTCGATATTATCATCCTGGATTGCTTTATCATTATTGCCAATTATGGTTATTATCATTATTAGTTGATAGATAACCATAGATAAAATATTTGATAACCATTGTTGTATTATTTTTGATTAATATTATTAATACGTATTCTCTTATATTAATATTATTATTATTGTTCCGTTTATCTTTTACTATTTCGTAATGCGTAATCTGAATTCCGGTTCCGTTATCATTACATTATATTTATCATTCATCAATACAGTATATACATACCACAAATATACTACTTATTTCTATATTGTTATCAGATCTTTATCACTATTATACAATCGCTTTTCTTATGTAAAATAACATATATTTTATGAATATACAACTCAATCACCTTGATTTGAAACTTTCATATTTTTTGTTGTTGATGATTAAATCATCGTTATTTATTTATCCTATTATTTTATTATTAACATTGTAGTTTTTCGTGTTACAATTAATTGTTATCATTATATAATTACGTCTTCAATCTATCAATCTCAATAATCGAGTGCGAGTGATTCACTAACATAAGTTGAATGTTGATGATATCCCACTACTCCACTCTCCTCTATAATACTATCTTATTATACAATCGCCCTGATAATATCCGGTATGAATACACAACCTCCTCAACGGCGAGTCTCTGAGTTGGTACATCTGTATCATTCTGTATATATCGTAGTGTATCTCTATTATTGTCTAGAGTGTCATACATCATCTTGAGTCCAATCCCTTCTAACTGCTCCACGTACTAATACTGATCCAAATTATCTTCTGAGTGAACGGTATACATGATAGAATTACTTTCAAAATTTAGAAACTTCCCAAGATACCGATTTAACGCCTGCTCTAATATGGCTCTTTAATATGTTATTATCAATTCTTTTTATATTATCAATTGTTGTGTTGTGATTTTCATTATCAATATCAGTTATATCTATCTATGATTATTAATACTTTTATTCATATAATTATTTTTTATGTTTATTATCTATTATCATTATGATTTTTGATTATTATTCATTTATGGATTTAATTTTTTATCATTGTTGTTATACCGGGCGACTACGTTTCGCCCTATGGGTCCCATTCTATGGTTATTATCATTATTATTGATAATAACTCATAATACATAATATTGATAACTTGTTGTTATATTATTATTAATAATATTATTAATTATCCTTTTATCAATATTAATTATCTATTGTTTCGTTTATTTAATCTTTACTTTCGTTTAGGTATCTTGATTATCTGTTACATTTAATTATTATCATTCATACTTCTCCATTGTACCAAGCCTATATTTCTTTATTTATTTGTTATTATTACTTTAATACTATTATTACAATTCGTTTTCTGTCTATTTTTATTGATTAACATAATCACTTGTTACTTGAAACTTTCATATTTTTGCTTGTGATGATTATTCATCGATTATTTTCCATTATCCTTTAATTAACATTAGTTTTATTTTTAATTGTTTATCAAAATTACAATAATAAAGTATTTATAAGTCTACCCTCTCGCAATACAACGGATTATTATTATAATTCATTGTCATCATATGATTATAGATCATTAATTATTTATTATTATATTAGCAAATTGTCAAGTAATTTACTTTTTATTGTTCCGCATCTGTACGCTCTAGGTATTTTCACTTATTGTGTATCATTTATCATCTACTCCTATAAAATAATAAATATTGTCTTATATGTATTTCCATAATGAGAATAGAATTGATAAGATGATAATAATTAGTGATAATCGATCATTTATAATAAATTATTACGAATATTAAATGATAATTGATAAATAGTTATTACCATCCCATTCTTTAATTACATTAATCAATCAGAATCTCTCCAATCCAAAATAATTACTAATTAATAATCATAATAATAATATATATAATAATAATAATAATAATAATAATAATAATAATAATAATCAACGATAATTAAATAATAAAAATAAAAAATAATAGTGGTAATGGTCACACAATATAATTCGCACTAAAATGTTCTCAAGAAGAAAATAAAACGGTATGTAACTTTTTGATAATTGAAAAATTTTATTGTTATTACATTATCAATTCTAATTTACATTAGTTTTATCATGTGGTTGTTAATTATTGTTACCATTATCATCACTATTAACCCCCACTATCCATTTTACTGTTAATAGCTATCATTACCTAATTTTACTATTTTTGTTCAATTACCCCGATTACCATCATAATCAATAATAATCTTCATTATCTATTACCATCATTAACTTTCATACTTGATTAATATCATTAATTATAATTTTCTCTCTTTATGCACAGCCAATCCTAGGCGACCAACCCTCTCCAGATCCACGCACTAATAACGCTGTGACCACTATAGCTAGAGTGAACATGCTGTTCATTAGCTACCACCAGTGGTAATACATACATACAATCTACTCATCTACATATTACATCCTATATCTATAAGTATTTAAAACACAGCAACTGGTATTCGTTCAGTATTGTTATTGCGGGTTTGCTACTATGTTATCTTTATTATCATGCCTTGTCTGCGCATCTTACACGCCATATCTCGGACAGAGTGTCTCGCAGGCTCTAACGACTATAATAATATACGAGTATTCGGGGCGTGAACACATACACACAATAAAATTATTATTATTTCATTGTTCGTTGTTCATTGTTATCATTATTGATAACGATTACATTATTGTTATATTAGTCATTGTTAGTTGTGTGACACCCACAGGTAAGAGAGTGCTATTCACGACTCTATATATAGCGTATCTATTATCAACCGGCTATCTCGACCTACGTACGCACGTCTCTGTCATCCATATACCGTGCTACTCTCCCTCTCTAGCGGTCTTCATATGCATCTAAGTACACGAAGCTTAATAACTTGTTATAGTGAAGACACGCGATCCGATCGCTGATGACACTCATAATGAATCTCTCCGAGATCTCCGCTCTCCACATATATATAACCCCCCGATAACATACCTTACTATTGCACAACGAAGGAATATAACCTCTAGCGAAAGACCCCGAATCTCCCTCTAATACCACAACCCGTCACACCTGCATCGCAAAGCATAATCTACTCTACATATTTTACGATTTACCTCTCCTCATGTCTCTCTCTCACGCAGTTTTCTAAAATCTACAGCTATTTGTTTATTTCTCCTTGTCCTTCCCCTCTCTCCTCTCTCTCTTTCTCTAATTTACTCTTCCCCTCTTCTCTCTCTTCCCTCTACTTTTCACTCGTCTCTCGCATCCTCCCTCCCCCCCATTCCTCTTCTTCCCCTCTCCTCATATTACAACTTTCTCTCTCTTCCTTCCCTCCTTCCTCTCCCTTCTTCTCCTCTCTATGGCATTAATTCCTCTCCTTTTGCTCCTTAGCCGAAGCACCATAATTTAATCAGTGCTTTTCTAAACCTCCCCTTTTTTATTTTCATCTGTTGGTCACGTTTGTGCACTTATATTATGTAAAGAGGCGGATTCGTTTTTTTTATTCAAGACTCTCTTTGCTTGCGCTCTCTTTTCTCGTCTTTTCCGCCTGGTCTATCCTCTCTTTCTTTTTCCACTTCAACTTCTCCTCTTACTTGGCATTTGCATGTGTTTCCTTCATTCTAAACCCTCTTATTTTTCGTTGTTTTCCAGGCCTCATGGAATGTATTCTGTGAGTCACGTGATATTTTTTCTTTCTTTTTCATACATTAAATTTTAGAAAAAAAAATTTGATATTAGTTTCTTTCTCCGTTTACTATTCATCACTTCATTCAATACATACATTTTTTTTTTCTTGGAAAGTATTTCATATTTTTCATTCCTGTTCTTTAATTTCTATTTATATCTCTCTGTATATTCTTCCGTTAAAGTTTTCGTTTTTTCTTTTTTTTTACGTTTTCTTTTCGTTTCTCAATGATCCATCGTTTTCTCCCTTTCGTTCTATATTTCCTCTTTTCAGTTTTAAATGAGTTTATTGATATATGCTTCGTTATGATTTTCATTTATTAATTTTTATCGTGTCTTTCCTTTTTTAGGTTTTCTTGTTTGGGTATATGTTTTCTGTTTGTGATATTGTTCCCCTATCCCCTTCCTATTTACTTACATTCCCCTTTCCTTTCTACCCCTTACTATCCCTTGCTATTCCCCTTTCCCCTCTCCCCCCCTTACTACCCACTCCCCTCCCCCTGCTCTCCCTCCTTCTCCTTAACCTAATTCGCCCTTCCCCTCTCCCCGCCCTACCTTTCCCCCATCCCTTCACTCTACTATCCCCCTCCGCCCTCCTCTACTGGCCTCCTCCCCTTCCTTTCCTCTTCCCCTCCCTTTCCCTCCTCCCTTCCCCCTTCCTTCCTCCCTCACCTGCACAAGATCTATGACACCAAGCGTCTTTCTGGAAGCCTGTCCTTTATTCTGGCAGCGTTGGCCTGGCTGCATGCGTCGGTCGAGCGTTGGAGTCGAATGTTTCAACTGTAAGCGTGGCGCTAGGAGAGAGAGAGAGAGAGGAGGAGAAGGAGAGAGAGGGAGAGGAAGGAGAGAGAGAGAGAGAGAGAGAGAGAGAGATGAGAGAGAAGAGGGAGTGAAGAGAGACCGAGCGAGAGAGGAGAAAAAAGGTAAGGAGCGTGGGAGATGAGGGAGAGAGGAGATGAGAGGAGAGAGAGAGAGAGAGAGTGGAGACGGGGAAAAAGAGAGAATAAGAGAGAGAGGCAGCGACGAGAGAGAGAGAGAGACGGAGGGAGTGGGAGCAGCAGGAGGGAAGTGAGGTGGAGAGAGAAAGGGAGGAGAGAAAGGAGAGAGAGAGGGAGGGAGAGGAGGAGGGAAAGGAGCGTGAGGATAGAGAAAGGGATGATGAGAAACGGGAGAGAAGAAAGGGAAGAGAGAGGGAGAGAGAGAGGGAGAGGGGAGAGAGAGAAGAGAAGTGAGAGAGATGGAGGAGAGAGAGAGAGATAGAGAGAGATAGAGAGACGATGAGAGAGGAGAGGAGAGAGAGAGAGAAGAGACCTGGAGAGAGAGAGGAAGAGAGAAAAGAGGAGATCCGGGAGAGTGGAAAAAAGAGGAAGAGAGAGAGACGGAGGCGCAGGGATAGGTGAGGGATAGGATCTTCGGGAGAAAGGAAAGGGAGAGAGAAAGAAGAGAGAGAGAAGGAATAGAGAGAGGAGAGCGATGACTGGACGATAGAAGGAGAGGAAGAGAGAGAGTCGATTGGAGGAGAGATGATGATCGAGACTGGAGAAGGAAGATCGAGGAGAGAAGAGAGAGATTCGGGGGGGGGAGGTCCAGGGGCGAAGAGGACGGAGGAGAGAGGAGGGAAATGAGACCAGAAAGAAATACGGAGAGGGAAAGACAGAGAGAGGACAGAGACAGAGAAAGAAAGAAAGAGAGAGACAGAGAAAGAGGAGAGAGAGAGAGAGAGAGAGAGCAGAGAGAGAGGAGGAGAGAGAGATGAGATGGAGAAGAGAGAGAGAGAGGGAGAGAGAGAGAGAGAGAGAGAGAGACCGAAGTGAAAGGAGGAAGGGAGGCAAAAGAGATAGAGGAAGGAAGGGAGGAAGGAGGGGGGGGGAAGGAGAGAAGAAGAAATGACGAAGTAGAAGAAAGATAGACAGAGACAGAGAGAAAGAGAGAGAGAGAGAGAGAGAGAGAGAGAGAAGAGAGAGAGAGAGAGAGAGAGAGAGAGAGAGAGAGAGAGAGAGAGAGAGAGAGAGAGAGAGAGAGAGAGAGAG
>NW_020869335.1:666409-668909 GCF_003789085.1 Penaeus vannamei | reverse complement strand
AAAAAAAAGAACGAACTTCACTAAGTAGATAAAGAAGAAGAAGAAGAAGAAGAAGAAGAAAGAAGAAGAAAAGAAGAAGTAGAAGAAAAATACACGCACACATCTAAGAAATATCTAAGAACGGCAGTAGTCAGTATATAGATTAATCACCCACGTAATAAAAGGGATTAATTCTATCTCTTTCTGATTTAATTAATATCAAGTCTTACTATAATCTTTATGGTCTCTGCATTTGGACTTGATCATCTTGCTAATTCCTCCCTGTTCATAACAAGTCTAAAAATGACTATCTAATTGAACATATAAATGAAAACAAGAGAAAACAAGATCAAAGCATTCCGATATACAAAAACAAATAAAAGATAATTAAGCAATAAAGGATTAATGATACATAATCTTCCTCTGACAAGAAGCATCAATCATTTTTTTTCATGTAATTCGTAGATCAAAGGAGTTGGGATCAATAGAGACAACAAACTCCTGTTAGAGTAATTATTTCAATTGATTTGGATTGAGGAAGAGAGAGAGCGAGACGAAACAGGAGGAGGAGGAGGAAGGAGGAGGGGGAGGAGGAGGAGGAGGAGGAGGAGGAAGGAGGAGGAGGAGGAAGGAGGAGGAGGAAGGAGGAAGAAGAAGAAGAAAAAGAAGAAGAAGAAAGAAGAAGAGAAGAAGAAGAAGAAGAAGAAGAAGAAAGAGAAGAAGAGGAGGAGGAGGAGGAGGAGGAGAACAAGGAGAACAAGAAGAAGGAGGAGGAGAAGAAGAAGAAGGTGAAGAAGAAGGAGGAGGAGGAAGAAGAGGAGGAGGAGGAAGAGGGGGATTAGGAATAGGACTTGGATAAGGAAGACGACGAGGAGGAGGAGAAGGAGGAGGGCTAGGAAGAGGAAGAGAAGGACGACGAAAAGAGGAGAGGAGGAGAAAAAGAGAGAGAGAAAAAAAAGAAGGCATTGCACGGAGAAAAGAAAATGAATGAGAGAACCACGAACAGACGAAAGGTAAAAAAAAACACACATGAAAAGGAGAGGTAAGAGAAAGAAATCAAGAAAGAATAGAAAAGAAAAGAAAAGAAAAAGATACCTCTCTTCGTATACGGATTTATACATGCACGGAGCTGTTTATCATTCACGCCACATTGACTTTAGAGTGTAAAAAAAAAAAAAAAAAAAAAAAAATGTTCCGTATTCAGAGATGACAAGCTGTCAAAATTCGTTATCAATTTTATTTTTTTCCCTCCTGCATTTCTGTACGGTTTTCTTTCTTTTTTTTTTTCTTCGTTTTTTTCTATGTATCTCTGTGTTTCTATTTTTGTATCAATATTTTTATCGTTTCTCTCTTGTTTTTTTTTATATAATTGTTTTCACTTTCTTCCCTTTTCTTTCTCTTTCTCCCTGTATGCCTATTAGTTTCTCTGTCTCTGATACTGTTTCTACTTATGTGTGTCCATCTGTCTCTCTGTCCGTCTCTCTCTCTCTCTCTCTCTCTCTCTCTCTCTCTCTCTCTCTCTCTCTCTCTCTCTCTCTCTCTATCTATCTATCTATCTATCTATCTATCTCTAGCTCTCTCTCTATCTATCTATCTATCTCTCACGTACCCACACACACTTTCTTAATCTCTCTCTCTTTTCTCTCACTTTCTCTACCTCTCATCTAATCTCTCTCTATCTTTCTCATTATCTCTCTCCCTGAATCTCTCCTCCCATCGCCATCTTTCTATCTCATCTGTCTAATTTCTTAATCTAATCTTATTAAGGTTAACCCCACTGTGTATGTATATTATGCTATATAACAAATCTATTATTTCTCTAAGTTTCTTGTTCTTATTCATCTTTTATTATCATTGTTGTGAATTAGAAATGGTAACAACAAACACACAAAACATTTTATGACCTTAATATCTTCATTTGTGTGTAGAAAGATTTTTTTTTCAGCATAAAAGATTAGAAGAATCACGAAGAAATGTTCGAAGATAAATTTATCTTGGGAGAGAAAGATGAAGATATAGATACCTAGAGATTTAGATAACTATTTTCTAACTCTATCTCTCTTTCTTTTTTTCTTTCTCTCTCTCTCTCTCTCTCTTTTCTTTCTCTCTCTCTCTCTCTCTCTCTCTCTCTCTCTCTCTCTCTCTCTCTCTCTCTCTCTCTCTCTCTCTCTCTCTCTCTCTCTCTCTCTCTTTAGCTATCTATCTATCTATCTCTGTCTGTCTTTCTCTCTCTCTTTGTCTCTCTCTCTGTCTCTGTCTTCTCTCTCTCTCTCTCTCTCTCTCTCTCTCTCTCTTCTCTCTCTCTCTCTCTCTCTCTCTCTCTCTCTCTCTCTCTCTCTCTCTCTCTCTCTCTCTCTCTCTCTCTCTCTCTCTCTCTCTCTCTCTCTCTCTCTCCCTTTCATATTTACACTCATTTTTATCATCCTTCTCCCTTCCTGTCTCCGTTTCGTTCGTTCTTTCTCTCTTTTTGCTTCTCACTCTCTAGCTTTTACTCATCATTTCCATTAACATTTTTCCTTTC
>NW_020869335.1:653909-656409 GCF_003789085.1 Penaeus vannamei | reverse complement strand
TTCATTTTTTTCCAGTTCCTCCATCTCTTTTTGCTTTTTCTTTCTCTTCTGTATATAAAGCACATTCAATTTATATTTTTCTTTGCTTCTTCTGTTTTCATATTTTTGTTATATGTTATTTTCTTGTTATTTTTTATATATAATTCTTCCGCTATTCTTTTTCTCTGTCGTTTGATCTTGTCTTCTCTTTTTCGTTTTTTTTTTTTTTTTGTCTCCCCTTCTTCCTCTATTTCCCACTCTATTTCTCCTCGTCCTTCTCTTGTCTCTTTCACTCTCTTTCTCTTCCTCTTCTTCCCCAGCTCTTACCTGACCTTGCCTCATCCCACTCTTTCCTCCGTCACTCGCTTCCCTTCTCCTCTTCCTCTTCTTCCTCTGTCTCTCTCACCTCCTTCATTCGGTCTCCTCCGCTCTTTCTTTTCCTCTTTCTCCTTCTCTCATATCTCTTCTCTTCTTCCCCTTGCCTCCTCCCCCCTATCTTCTGATTTCATATTACTCTTGCCTCTCCTACTTTCATTTTTCTCCCCAAGCCCTTCTTCTCTTCTTCTTCCTCATTATTTCCATCCATGCCCCTCCTAGTCTTTAGTTTCCTTCCTTCATTTTTTTTCTAATTTTTCGTTCTCTTCTTTCTCCATTTTCCTCTTCCCTTGCAGCTGTTCGTTCTTCCTCTTTGTCAATTCCATTTCCATCGCTTATATTTCTTCTTCTTCTTCTCCCTCTCCTTCTTCTTCTCCTTCTTCTTCTTCTTCTTCTCCTCCTCTTCTCCTTCCTCCTTCTCCTCCTCCTCCTCCTCTTTCTTCCTTCTTTTTCTTCTTCTTATCCTCCTCCTCCTTCTTCCTTCTTCTTCTTTTTGTTTTTCTTCTCCTTCTTCTTTTTCTCTTCTCTTCTTCTCCTCCTCCTCCTCCTCCTCCTCCTCCTCTTCTCTTCCTCTTCCTCCTCTTCCTTCTCCTCCTCCTCCTCCTCTTCCTCTTTCTCTTCCTCTTTCTCTTCCTCCTTTTCCTCCTCCACCTTCCTCTCTGCCTTTTCTACCCCTTCCTTCCCTCGTCCCAACGTAAGTGAATAAACCTGTTTATCATATGCATAATCCTTGAGGCCTTCTTCTTCCACTTAAAGATTTCCCTCGACGGCACTTCGGTCGGCCCTTCTATTGATTGGCCCTGACCGTTTTTTTTTTTTTTTTTTTTTTTTTTTTTTTTTTAGGGGGGGGGTGATGGAGGTTGGGAAGGGGTTAAGGTAGAGAGTTTTTTTTTTCTTCTTCCGTTTTTCTACTTTTTTTATAGGCAAAATGAGAGAAAGAGAGGAAGAAGGAGAAGGAGGGAGAGAAGGAGAAAGAGAGAAGAGAGAGAGAGAGGAGAGAGAGAGAAGGAGAGAGAGAGAAGGAGAAGAGAGAAGGAGAGAGAAGAGAGAGAGAGAGAGAGAGAGAGAGAGAGAGAGAGAGAGAGAGAGAGAGAGAGAGAGAGAGAGAGAGAGAGAGAGAGAGAGAGAGAGAGAGAGAGAGAGAGAGAAGGAGAGAGAGAGAGAGAGAGAGAGATGAGAGAGAGATGAATAAAAACAGAGAAAGAGAAAGAGAGACTGGATAGAAGGGCAGGGGTCGGGGGAGGAGTTCAGTAAAAGGTTAAAGAAGAACCCAGCAATTTTTTCACCATTTTTTTCGAGAAGGACTTTGAGCAAACTTTTTTTTTTTTTCTTTTTTTTTTTCTATCTGGAAGTCTCTCCTCGCGACGAAGCTATTCATAAACGTGTATATTCACATCATGCGCGCGGGAGTCGCCGTTCATGCATGATAAAACGAAGTTATGTGTGCCCAGCAATTACGCTCAGACTGAAAATCAAACTGATATAGAACGGGGTACGGGTGGGGGTGGGGGGGTTGACTCCTGGGCGCGTGTTTGTGGAAGGGAGGAGGAGGAGGTGGAGAGGAGGAGGAGGAGGAGGAGGAGGAGAAGAAGAAGAAGAAGAAGAAGAAGAAGAAGAAGAAGGAGGAGGAGGAGGAGGAGGAGGAGAAGAAGAAGAAGAAGAAGAAGAAGAAGAAGAAGAAGAAGAAGAAGAAGAAGAAGAAGGAGAGGAGAAGCAGAGGAGGGGAGGAGGGGGGATGAGGCTGCAATGCTTATGAATAATTTGCAGAGTGGGAGGAGCCCTATTTCAGGATTTTCAGAAATGCACTGCAGCTCATGGATATATATGCTTGGAAATATATAGAGCGATAGATGCATAGACGGATAGTTAGACAGATAGACAAACAGATATATAAATGGATAGATAGATAGGTAAGGTAGGCAGGTAGAGAGAGATAGATAGATAGATAGGTAGGTAGGTAGGTAGGTAGATAGATACATAGATACATAGATACATAGATACATAGATTGATAGATAGTTAAAAAGATAGATAAACAGTAGTAGAATCATCCAAAGACACAGATTATGCGGAAAGAGCGAAATTCCGGGGAACAGCCCATTGTTTCAGAGATTCAGATTCTCGTCATGTAACTGATCAATTATTCCA
>NW_020869335.1:636409-638909 GCF_003789085.1 Penaeus vannamei | reverse complement strand
TTAATATCCTTATCGCATTCCTTTCTCATCTTATCATCCCTCTCTTTCCCCTCCATCTCTCCCATTAACCCTTTCATCTTCCAATGGATTAAATTTCCTTCCTTTTTCAGAGGCCGTTACCTGCGTGTGATCTGTGAACTGTGATTGATACATATCTTTTTGACAGGTGAAAAAAAGGGAAATCTATTGCGACACTGCCTTTCCCTCCACGCCTTAAGGTCTGTCTTTTAACCCAATTCCTAGATGGAAGAGCCTGATATTTCGTCTTCGGGTCGCCTGGGAGAGCTCAACGCCGTGAGAGTATTGGCGTTGTGCGAATAACACCCCGAGACGAGTTTTCATCAGGTTCGACTGCTGCGTTATATTGACTTTCCAATAATTTCACAGTCGTCTTCGTATCTATTGCTTGCTTTCGTTCAACTCTATATATGAGGATGATGTTTGCTGATTCGGAACACTCGAAAAATGAACCGGAACGTCTCGGATTTTCACGGCCGTTCCTGGGCTGCGAGCGATTCCTTTGTCAATAACACCGGCGCGTTAGTTACGTTTGACTCCATTTCAACTAGTCAGACTGACAGTCGGGCCGCGTGTGTAAGAACTTCAAAAGGGAGAGGGGGAAAAAAGGGAGAAAGAAATAACAGTATATAAACCACCGCCACTCAGGACCTATTGAGTCTTTCAATAACTTACGAACCATTGAAGCCGAAGCAGCTATTCGCGTCTCATGGAGCTTTGAAGGAGACCTCTGAATCCCTTTGGCAGCGACTCAGACCGGAAATATTTGCTCGTTTGGGGTAGCAGATCCTCAGTTTAGGATCGGATTTGTGACGAGCACGGATTCAGGAATGCCTTATGGAGATAATACACTCCTTTCACCCAAGGGAACTGGGGGGAGACCCGATCGAAGGAGACCAAAAAAGGCTGAAAAAAGAGAAGGAATAAATATTGAAAAATGTTTTTCTATAAAAAAAAAAAGCACTAAGAAATTATGGCGAAAACACACACAAACACACACACACACACACATACATATATACATATATATATAAATATATATATATATATGTGTGTGTGTGTGTGTGTGTGTGTGTGTGTGTGTGTATGTGATTATACACATATACACATGCGTGTGTAATACAGACACGCGCGCGCGCGCACACAACACACACACACACACACACACACACACACACACACACATACACACATACACACACACTCAAACATATATACACATCATATATTATATATATATAATATATATATATAATATATATATATATATTTATCTATATTCATATCTATATATATTGTATCTTTTCTCTCTTTATATATAATATATATATATATATATATATATAATATATATATATATATATATATATACATATACATATATACATGTATATATGATATATAATACATATCATATATATATATATATATATATATATATATATATATATATATATATATCATGTGTGTGTGTGTGTGTGTGTGTGTGCGTGCGTGTGTGTGTGTGTTGTGTGTGTGTGTGTGTGTGTGTGTGTGTTTGCATGTGCATGTATATGCGCGTTTGTTTGTTTGTTTGTATGGATGCGTGTGCATGTATGGCTGCGTGCGTGCGTGTGTTTGTGTGTGTGTGTGTGCATGTATTTGACTTCTTCCACGTGTTGGTCCTTTAAGCAAAAAGAAAAGAAAAACCCTATTCTTTTTCAAAAAGTCACAAGAAAAGAAAAGAAAAAACGATCAACGTTAATAAGAGAAACACTTCAGAAGGCAGCGGCAGTCCCCCAAAGCCAGATCCTCTGTGTGTTGACCTTGTGAGCGAAGCCGCAGCCTCAAGACGGGCCAAGAAAATGAAAGAAATACACGCATCGAGTCCCATTTGCTGCCACAAGAACCCAGCAACCCGGCAGATGCGAACTTACGATAAAAAGACAAATATGCAAATTGCTTGCGTGCCCCAGCGAAAACAACTTTGAAGTAGCATAATGCTATTTTCTTCTTCTTCCTCTTCTTTTCTTCTTTTTCATCTTCCAGTTCTTCTTCTCTTCCACTTCTTTCTTCTTCTTTCCTCCTCCTCTTCTTTTCTTCTTCTTCCTCTTCTTCTTTTCTCCTTCTCATCCTCCTTCCTCTTCGTCTTTTCATATTCTCCTTCCTCTTCTTCCTCTCTTCCTATTATTATAATTCCCCATCTTCCTTTTTTACGTAATGATGACAATTGCCTAAAAATATTTCTACAGCTTATGTATGACATTTGGGTGCGTGAGTTGGTCTGTTAATATCATTACTTTTGAAGGGTACTTGTTGGCCCCACGTCAGAGGTTCAGAAGCATGTGACAGCTCGTCTGCATTCCACTCAAATTAAACAAAGCCCATTAGAGTTTGTTTGTGGACGTGTTTGTTTATTTGCTTTTGTTGTGATTGTGAGTATAATTTTGGTTATATTATTATTGACTTTCTTATTCTTACGTTTCATTATCAACATCACAGT
>NW_020869335.1:623909-626409 GCF_003789085.1 Penaeus vannamei | reverse complement strand
TCACGCCTCATATCACAGCCTTACTAAACCTTTACGATCTCTCTCTTCCTCATAACTCTTCTTTAATGGGTATTATCCTCCTCACGATTTTTTTTCTCTTTTTCTCGTCCGCTATTACTCATGTATAAGTATATATACACTTACATTCTCAACATACAAACACACACACAAAACTTACTCGTTCACATTTTTTTTGAGCAACATCCGTCTTCAGTGTTTTCTATTTTTTCTTCTGTTTTCTCTCCATCTCTTCTTTCGTCTCCTATCCCCTCTCCCCGTCCTCATCCTCTCACCCTCCCTTCCTCTTCATCCCGCCTCCTCCTGCACACTTGACCCTCACTCTCTCTCCCTTTCCTCTGCTCCCACCCCTCCTTACCCTCACTCCCCTCCCTCCCTCCTTTATTTTATTCCCTACTCCTACATTCTGCTACAACCTTCTCTCTTCCTCCTTCCTCCTTCCCCTCCTCCCCGACCGAAATTCTTTCCTCTTTCTATACTCTCCCCCTCCCCTCCCCAGCCTCTTTTCCCAATCCCCTTCTCCTCCATTTCAATATCCGTTTATTTCTTCCTTCTCGCCTTCTGCACACATCCTTCGCCTTCTTCACGCCCTTCCCATCACACCCTCCACCCTCTTACTTCCCTTTCCAGTCCTCTTCTCCTCCTCCCTCCTCCTCCTTCTTCCTCCTCTCCTCCTCCTCCTCCTCCTCCTCCTTCTTCTCCTCCTTCCTCCTCCTCCTCCTCTCTCCTCACTCCCTTCTCCTTCTCTCCTCCTCCCTCCTCCTTTCCCACCACACCCTCCCTCCTCCCCTGCCCTTTCCCCACCACAACCCTCTCCTCCTCCTCCTCCTCCTCCTCCTCCTTCCTCCTCCTCTTCCTCCTCTTCCCCTCCTCCTCCTTCTTCTCCTTCTCCATCTCCTTCTTCTTCTTCTTCTTCTTCTTCTTCTTCTTCTTTCCTTATCCTCTCCTTCTCCTTCTTCTGCCTTCTCCTCCTGCTTCTCTGCCTACCTCCTCTTCTTCGCTCCTCTCCTCCTTTCTCAGCTCCTTCCTCCTATTCCTGTCCTCCATCCTTCTCCTTCTCCTCCTCCCTCCTCTCTCCTCCTCACCCTCCTCCCCCTCTCCTCCTCCTTTCCCTCACACTCCCCTCTCCTCCTCCTCCTCCTCTCCTCTCCTCCGTCTCCCTCCCTCCTCTCCTCCTCTCCCACCACACTCCTCCTCCTCCTCCTTCCCACACACCCTTACCCCTTCCTCCTCCTCCTTCCTTTCCCACCACATCCCTCCCCTCCTCCTCCTCTCCTCCTCCTCCTCCTCCTCCCTCCTCCTCCTCCCTCCCTCCCTCCCTCCCTCCCTCCCTCCCTCCCTCCCTTCCTTGCATTTTGTCTCCCGCAAAGCAAGATGATAAACAGTAATGAGAAACATGATCGTGTTGGACGACACCCTCCTGCAGCTGGCAAGGAGGGACGAGAGCGGGGAATGAGCCGGCATCATGCAGGGAAATGGAGGAGGAGAAGGAGGAGGGATAGAAGGAGGAGAATAGGAGAAAGGAGGGGGAGGAGGAGGAGGAGGAGAGGGAGGAGGGATAGAAAAAGAAGGAGGAGGGCGAGAAAGGAGGAAGGGATAGAAGGAGAAGGAGGAAGAGGGGGAAGAGAAGTTGGAGAAGAAGGAGGGGGAAGAGGAGTTGGAGAAAAAAGAAGGTGAAGGATAATGGATAGAAGGAGGAGGAGGAGGAAGAAGAAGAAGAAGAAAATGAGGAGGAGGAGGAATAGGTGAAAGAGAAGAAATGGAAGGAGGAGGCGGAATAGGAGAAGGAGGAGAAAATGAGAAGGAGGAGGGGGAGGGAAGAGGAGGAAGATTTGGAACAAGAGAAGGAGGAGGAGGAGGAGAGAAAGGAGGAGGAGGAGGAAGATTAGGAGTAAGAGAAGGAGGAGGAGGAGAGAAAGGAAGGGAGCAGGAGGAGGAGGAGGAATACGGAGAGGAGGAGGAGGAATACGAAGAGGAGGGGTAGGAGAAAGGAGGAGGAGGAAGAGGAATAGGAGGGAGAGGAGAAGAGCAGAAGGACGCAGAATAAAAGGAAGAGTAGGAGTAGTATTAGTAGGATAAAGAGGAGATGGAGGAGTTGGAGGAGGAGGAGGACAAGAAGAAAGAGAGAGAGAGAGAGAGAGAGAGAGAGAGAGAGAGAGAGAGAGAGAGAAGAGAGAGAGAGAGAGAGAGAGAGAGAGAGAGAGAGAGAGAGAGAGAGAGAGAGTGAACAGTGAAAAGAGGAGGGATACAAAGAGACAAAGAATGGATCAGACAATGGATGAGAATGTCAAAAAAAGAAAAAGAAAAAAGAAAGCGAAACGAGAGTAAAAATACGAAAGGAGGAAGGTACATAGAGAAGAGAGGGAAGTGGAAAAAAGGCGAAGAAAAGGCAGGGGGACGACAACAAAGCAGATAAGGACCAGGAGGAAGGGACAAGAAAAGTTATATAATAAGAAAAAGAGGAATTGACAGATAGACAGAG
>NW_020869335.1:606409-611409 GCF_003789085.1 Penaeus vannamei | reverse complement strand
AGGGGGAAATGTGTGTTTTGGAGGGAATGAAGAGACCTTTTCGTCGTCTGCTTTGTTTTCTCCGGTTGTGTTTCTTTCACAGGTGTACATTTTCTGTAGATTTATTACCTGCGGTTAGTTTACATTGTGTGTACATGTCCATCAACTATCTTTTTCAAGTGAATTAGTAGCATTATATATGTATATGTATATATGTATATGTATATATATATATATATATATATATATATATATATATATATATATATATATATACTGCATATACGTATGTATAGATAGATAGACAGATATGAACACACAAACACACACACACACACACGCGCGCGCGCGCGTGTACGCGCGTCCCATCCTCCGTGTCCCATTCCCTTGGCATTCCAACTCCTCAGACGGAATCCAAAGGCGGAGCCATCGCCACCGTCCTTCCCCGTGAGCCCAAGTAAACGCTAACTGGCAACCGCCCCGCATCCGCCGCAGCCCCGGATGAAGCAGACGCCATTCAGCGCCGATCCACGACACAAGGGGCTTTCCGCGATTAGATGCAGGTTTGTATTCTTGTCTCGAGTTTTTCTTTATTTGTTTGTTGCTGTTTTTGTGCGTCAAAAACAAACAAATAAACAATAACTCGTTGGTGTTAGCAATACTTTGTATAAACCTCGTTATTATGATTTGGATATTACTGTTGCAATTTCACTATTTCGTTTTCTTTCTTTGTTTGGGTTTTTGGTTTTTGTTCTTTGTTCCCTCGTCTGATATCACGCTATTCTTCCATTCTCGTTCCTCTTCATTTCCATCCTCCAGCAATCTCTTCCTTCCCTTTTCTGTCTCCCCTCGCTCTTCATTTCCTTATTTCTATCTCCCCCCTCTCTCTCTCTCTAACTCTATGTCTCTGGCTGTCTTTCTGTCTCTTTCCTTTTTTTCTGTCTCTCTGTTTCTCTCTCTCTCTCTCTCTCTCTTCTCTCTCTCTCTCTCTCTCTCTCTCTCTCTCTCTCTCTCTCTCTCTCTCTCTCTCTCTCTCTCTCTCTCTCTCTCTCTTCTCTCTTCTCTCTCTTCTTTTCTCTTTCTCTTTCTCTTTTCTTTCTCTCTCTCTTCTCTCTCTTCGCTCTCTCTCCCTCTCTCTCTCTCTCCTTCTCTTTTCTTTTCTCGTCTCTGTTTTTCTGTCTCTTTCTCTTTTCTGTCTGTCTGTCTCTCATTCTTTCTCTCTATCTCTGTCGCCGTCTGTCTTTCTGCCTATTTCCCTTCTCTTCTCTCTCTCTCTCTCTCTCTCTCTCTCTCTCTCTCTCTCTCTCTCTCTCTCTCTCTCTCTCTCTCTCTCTCTCTCTCTCTCTCTCTCTCTCCCTCTCCCTCTCCCTCTCTCTCTCTTTTCCCCTTTTCCTGTGCTTCCTCTCCCCTCGAAGCAAGATGGACACCCGGATATGAAGCAGCGTCGACCCTCCCAAAGGGAAGGAAGCAGAGATGTCAACAACATTACATTACACAGCTAAGGGAATAAGTATGTTTACACGAAAAGCATAATGATGTATAAATGAGTGAATAGATAAATAAATGAATAAGCCAGCAAAAAATCAATAAATAATTGGACAAGCAACAAATTAATAAATAACTGGGCAAGCAACAAATCAATAGATAATTGGGCCAACAACAGATAGACAAGAAATGACGAATAAACATGAAATTACAGGTAAAGAAACAGAGAAGTAAATGATTGAAATCCTTCCCTTTAGGCTTGGCAAGTAAGGGGACTGATTATAAACGGAAGGACCCATTATTTCCTTTGATTAAATGCTGCCATGTGGTATGCGTGTCATGTGGGCCCTTCCTATTTTTGCACGTGGTCTAGTTCGTGCTAAATGCCCAGTATCTCTGTTTCGAGTGTATTTTGCATAATGAGTGTGGTTTCTGGTTTTGTTTAAAGAAAATGTTTGGCCAAACTTGTGCTTGGCGTCAGGCGTCGTTATATTATTCGTTAATTTCTTTTCGGAAAGAACTGAACACAAATATAATTATATTTCACAATATCAACCTAATATTCCTGACAATTAAATCGTAATCATAAAAATAACGCCTCACCCCCCCCCCCCCCCAAAAAAAAAAAAAATAATAATAATAATAATAATAACAAAGATAAATAATGATAGACCAAACCCAGAAGAGGTCGGCCACTAACTGTCACACAGGGGGGGGGGGGGGTCGACAGGCGCTACCCCAACGAGAGACCGAGGTGTGTGGCTGGAGACTGCCCATTGAGACACTTAGAACTCGTTACTTCTGCGTCGCCCTCAGTTGGCAGCAATTCAGCTTAATCTTTTATTGCTGTCCGAGGTCTTGCTGCAGCGTGACTAACTGCCGGGGATCCCTTAAGAACAGCCATTGGAGGAAGGGGGAGGGGGGGGGGGGGGGGTATTGTTTATGAAGTTCAGGGGGGAGGGGGGACGTGGGGGGAGGGAAGGAGTGTGCGACGGTGGGGGGGTGGGGGGGGAAGTCAGAGACAAAACAAAAATGGCATTGATTGGGTTGACTTCTTTGCTACAATGCTACGAGAATTACATAACCAGAGACACATGTAGATAAGTAGTTAGATAGACAGACAGACACACACACCACACGACTATGTGTATATATATATGTATGTATATATGTACTTATGTGAATGGAAAAACACTTTTGTACAATAAATCTAATTTGTGCATTGTGTTTTTTTCTACTATGTATTTATGTGTGTGTATACATACATACAAACATACATATATACATACATTAATATAATATATATATATATATATATATATATATATATATATATATATAAACATATATATACTGGTCTTTTTTATATATGTATGTATGCTTACACACACACACACACACCACAACACACACACACACACACACACACACACACACACACACACACACACACACACACATACACACACACACAACACACACACACACCACACACACACACACACACACACACACACACACACACACACACACACACATATATACATATATATATATATACATATATGTATATTATATATATATATAGATAGATAGATATATATATATATATATATATATATATATAATATATATATTATATATACATAAATGAATATGCGTATATATATACATGCATATACAGTAAGAGAGTGAGTTAATATTCTAATTATTCTTACTAAATCGATCGCACAAATCCCTCCCGACCCACACCTGTCAGAAGCGCGGTAACAGCCCGACCGCCCAACAGCTCTTTAAGGCCCGGGGAGGCAGCTCAATGGCGCCCGTCGTAAAAGCTGCAGGTGTTTGCGCGGATGTTGTCAAGACGTGAGATGACTCTGGTGATGCATACTACCCTGTACTCTTAACTGACAGCCCGAAGACCTCCTCCCTCGGTGCGTGAGAAGGTCCCATCAATGAACGTTTGTGAGTCGAGTTCGCCAGCGTCTCGAATGCACGTGGTTCTCACACATGATATATATCCGATATGATCTGCAGGAAATGGGTTAGTTTAGACCCTCCTAGCATACTTAATGAGACGGAAATAGTAAAGGTATTATTGATTTAATGACGTAGATATAAACTACCTATACATTTGGATAAATGATAAGATTGAGTATTGCTATTACATAATGATATTTTTCTCTTTCTCTCTTCTCGTCTCCCCTCCCTCTTTCTCTCTCTTCATAATAATTTATACTTACGTAAGTCGAATATGACGATGCATTCAATATGCTTCTCTATGGCAAAGGATACTGATGTATGATTTGCACATTATACTATACTGGTACTCAAAACAGGTGTTGTGATTCCGTAAATTAATACCGGAAACAAATACCGTAAATATCCCCCAAGTTAATTAAACATTCCCACAAACTAATCAAACCTTCCGTAAATTCATAGAAATGTCCCGCACATCAAAATAAAACCACAAAGGCAACTCCTCCTAACACGCAAACTCCGCAGTTTTCGTAACATTATTTTATATAAATAACTTCATCCGTTAAATCCACTCGTTCCGCTCCCCCATAATTCCACGATCCGTTTGCCCGATCTTGCAGAAGGTCTCAAGCACTCGGGCAGAATATTATATTTGGAGAGAACCAATATGTAATAATGCTGTCGCAGGCAAATGTCAAGAACCTCTTGCAGCAAGTTCAGTGGCAAGATAACAAAGCTGATGGTGATTGTGAATATAAGCGTGGATCTAGATAACACGCTGGAGCCTTGATTGCTGTCACAGGAGGAGAGTGCCAGAAGGCCAAGGACTCGGGGGAGAACCTTTCATTAAGCACACAAAACGCAATGACCGCCAGGTAAACATACACAAAGAGTTAATGGAAACCATGCTTACACGGACGGGCGCACGCAAAGCCAGATATCCAGGTACATACTCACACGTAAAAACACACACACACACAAACACAAATATAAATATACAAACAACAAACATAGACATTACCAAAAAATGCATTTAAGTACAGAAACACACGATAGACATCCATATACCAAAACATCAGCACGCACGCAGACAAGTCCACACAAACATCCACACACACACACATACAAACGAGCCAAATAACACACGTACAAACACCCGCATATTTCCTCCTTATAGCGCCGGGTCGTCTAGCTTTCCCAAGATTGCAAAGCTGACAGGAAATTATAACTTGGAGGAACGATTTTTTTTCTCTCTCTCTAGTTCCTCTGCTGCATTTCGTGTGCTCTTGTTACCTGGCTTTGGCGTTCGCTTCGATTCTGTCAGGAACGCTGCTTGCATGTCACTTGAGTATGCGGTTGCCAGCTGGGTAGATGGCAAGCTATCTATTTCCTTCAAATATATGTGTTGTTATGTATATAAACATATAATGTAGACAACACTCACATACATACATACTCACACACAACACAC
This sequence comes from Penaeus vannamei, assembly GCF_003789085.1. Classification (NCBI taxonomy): domain Eukaryota; kingdom Metazoa; phylum Arthropoda; class Malacostraca; order Decapoda; family Penaeidae; genus Penaeus; species Penaeus vannamei. The sequence goes on along the minus strand of NW_020869335.1, from coordinate 606,494 downwards.
ACACACACACACACACACAACACACACACACACACACACACACACACACACACACACACACACACACATATATACACACACATAT
>NW_020869335.1:598909-601409 GCF_003789085.1 Penaeus vannamei | reverse complement strand
ATGGGCGTTGAGGGATGTCGCGCGCTGCGGGGCTCTTACTTTGGTGGGGGGGGGGTGGGGTGGGTGGGGGTTGAGTTCGTCGTCGGACTCCTTATGCTGGATTTTTTGTTTGTTTGTTTATCGATGATGAAATTGATGATTGCTGTAGTGATTGCGTTGTCTTGAATAGCAGTAATTATAATGGTAATAATGGTAAGAAGGAGAATTATAAGAAAAAGAAAAACGTAATGTTTTTACGGATGGTACATTAACAATGTTTAACAAATAGTTAATAAAGATAGTGATTACATCTATGTTAACACTTAGTACAATAACAATGATAATAAAGAATCTAATACCAACCATATTAATCAAATCCATCACGAAAATCACAAAAAACATGAATAAAAAATGACTTAGGTTTCTCATCTCTCTGTCCTTTATTTTTCTGTTTTCCGCCTCTATCTCGGCAGCGGAAGCACCCTCCTCGTTACAACATAATGAAGGGGCGCGCATTCTGCTGATTGACGTGCAATTTGCCTTTGTTTATTTGCTAGAAAACGTAATGATATGAAATTCGCTCGATCTTATGTCCCGTCTGATGATACCAATTTTGCGGAAGAGCGAAATCTTGTTTTGTTTCCCCATAAAGTCTCTCCATTTTCTTTCTTTTTCGTTTTTTTTTTTTTTTTCCTCCTCTACACTGTTCTGGAAGTTGTTGAATTGGCTCTGTGGGTAATCATATTTTGAAATCATAGCATCATTGATGCAAAATAATAAGATAATGACATTATATAGACTCGTAAACGTGTGTTGATTCGGACAGAACAAATATTCCACGTATAATTCAAGACATAAATTGCCCGATTTAATAAAATGAACTAATAAATGAATCAGGAAATAGACATAGGTAAGAAAATGAATAAAGATATGAATTAAAGACGATACCCGTAAATTCTTCGTTAATAGCAAGACAATTTAGAATGTGTATGCTGACTGCATCACGCCAACATATTCTGATATAACAACATGAAGCAACATAACAGCTGATAAGGAATGCATGACGCCACACACCAGACCAGGCTTGTTGTTCACGGTAGCACTTAACTTTTAATACATTGTTCACAACATGGTCCCAAAAACGCTATCCATTACCCCCCCCCCCTCCCTCCCGCGCCCGGCCCAACTTTCGAAATTTGCATATAAAACACGCGTCGATGATGAGGAAAGGAAAGTAACAGGAGAAGAAGGAAAATGTTGAGAAATTATATCAAGCTGCTGTTTGCTGTTCGCTGTTTGCATTCTCGCGGATTCCTTGGTTGAGAATATTTTGCCTCTCGCTCTCGCTCTTTCTCTCTCTGTCTCTTTCTCCCTTTTTTTTTTCTTTCTCTCTCTCTCTCTCTTCTCTCTCTCTCTCTCTCTCTCTCTCTCTCTCTCTCTCTCTCTCTCTCTCTCTCTCTCTTCATGTTTCTCTCTCTTTTCTCTCTTTGCCTCTTTCTCCCTTTTTTCATTCCTTGCCATTCTATCTATCTATCTTATTCTCTCTATCACTATCTTCTTTCTCTTCTCTCTCTCTTCTCTCTTTCTCCTCTCTCTCTTCTTCTCTTCTCTCTCTCTCTCTCTCTCTCTCTCTCTCTCTCTCTCTCTCTCTCTCTCTCTCTCTCTCTCTCTCTCTCTCTCTCTCTCTCTCTCACGCACACACTTGCAAAGAGGAAAAGCAAACTACGCGGGAGAGAGCATTTAAGATAAGCAAAGCACTTGAATATTTCATCGTTCGAAAATGGAACACATGTTTTTTTCTTTTCTTTTTCTTATCACGGAGAGACAAACGGGGAAATGTCGGTATTTCTTTTTATTCTCTTTCTTTATATGTGTCTAAACAAGGGTAGGTTTATACTTTTAGGTTTCACGCTTGACAAAAATCAAAATACTTTTTTATTTCTATTTTCAGATTTAAACTTTTTCTAAAGGCTTTATGAAAGTACAAATGTAAAGTTTATAATAGACTGTCTCAGAGACAGCAGGTTACCCTAACAGGCTACCCATAGGATACGTTATGTATAGGATGCAGTTTTCGAGGCAAAGGTTGTTTCATATCACCAATGCAAAACAAGCAACTAACTTTGTTGCTTGAAAACTGCATCCTGTCGAGCAAATAGCACTGTCAAAAGACCAGCACATTGATAATGTTAATTTTATCATAGACACTATTCCTGTGTTTGATATGATTAGTGGGCGACAAATGGCTGAGAAAGAAGAAAAGAAGTGATATGTGAATAATGTAAGCACAATGGCACGGCCTTTCAGGCATATATAACTAATGTTTGATTGACAGCCCTCTACATAAACAGAAGCGCACCCAGTTTGGCCAGATGCTATAGCACCTTACCCTGGCTTTTTGCAGGGCATGTACGCTGTTCTGTAAGTAAAAGTTTGTCAAATCAAATCAAATCTCTCTCTCTCTCTCTCTCTCTCTCTCTCTCTCTCTCTCTCTCTCTCTCTCTCTCTCTCTCTCTCTCTC
>NW_020869335.1:583909-596409 GCF_003789085.1 Penaeus vannamei | reverse complement strand
ACACTCACCACACTTTCCCTCACAACCCCACTCTACCCAGCCTCCGAAGCCCTGACTGAGCACCATACCGGCCCTCGATCACCGTACATCATCATCCAAGTTCCCTTCCGCCCTGTTATATCACAGGACCTCGAGGCACCCAACGCAAACATGCACAGCGAAAGCACGTGCCGTAGATCAGCTGCAATTAATTCCCTGTGTTAATTATTCCACGCACTTGCAGATGGATGATGACTTGGCGAGGTAATATTGGGTGCTTGCCTTATTGATAGGGAGGAGGGGGGGGTCGAGGAAGGAAGGGAGAAGGTGGGGGGGGGGAGGAACAGTATCTGTTAATTTAGATTTTTAGAGTTTAGGACTTTATTTAGGCATTGTGTTACATTGTGTAAGTTTTTTTTGTTTTTTAGACCAATATTTTCTTTAGCCAATGTGTTATAACATTTACAATCAAATTACAATATAAACTGGAGTATGTACAACACAGTGATTTATATACAATAATTATATAGAATAATTACATGGATATTGACCAAGCCCACTGGGAGGTCTCGGCTCCCTTGAAAGCACTTACTTGATTAACTGTACATATATTATACATTATCAATTATATTAGTCTATACAATACCACTAGAATTATTAATGAAACATGATTTCATGTTAAATATGTACATTATAATTAACTGATTGAACTTACATAAACTCAATATCACCCTATACAAAGATGTGAGTTATAAATACAAAATGACGCCTTAAGCTCTATTGTATTTTTAATGTATATTGAAATATACCTTAGTTAATCTTTTTAAAAATACTTTCATGCTGGAAAGGTACAAATAAAAGTAGGACAGTAGGTTATTTTATCTTTCCTTTTGAAAGTGTTTATGTCATTTATTGACCTGAAGGAAGCAGGCAGACTATTCATGACATTCATTCCATGATAAGGGATACAGGATTTGAAATGTGAAGGTTGATTATGGAGTGTCTGGAGGAGGTTGCAGTTTTTCAAGAGATAGTTCTGATTATGAATAAAGTTTACAAAGATTGTCATGACGTTATTTTATCGACGTGAAGACGAAGAATGAGCATGCATAAACATTACATCAGTAAGTTTCAAGAGTATTAATTCCTTGAAGAATGGATTTGTATAGTGATGCTTTCGTAGTCGTGATATAATGCGAATTACTCTTTTTGAGCTTTTGTCAGTGGCTGTATGTTTGATTTACTTGTTGCTCCCCAGATGGTCTGACACTAATTAACGTGGGGGTAATTCAAGCGCTAATTGATTTGTTTTCTTGCTCTGGGTGTCAGACTGTTTAATGATCTTCCTTTGCATGCTACATACGTGCTATTTCTAGTTCAGCTTTTCATGCAATGCAAGGCCAGGGAATTTGGTGCTTTGTTCCCTTAAGATGGGTTTGTTATTGATATAAACTTGATCACCATTCAGTGGATATGTCTTGTTTCTGTTACAGATTACATAATGAGTTTTGTCTGCATTTATGGTTAGCTTGTTGCAGGATACTCTGTTAGTAATTTAAGAAGTACGCGATTTGTTTAGGGAAGCCTCTAACAGAATTGCCAAACGCAAACAGAATACTACCATTTCTATATGAAATAAAGCAAAACAAGTCGCTGGATTTAACAATATCATCTATATATACAGAAAATAGAATGGAACCAAGAATGGAGCCCTGAGGAATTCCGTGTTCTATATGATGCATTGATCACTCTTTTTTAAAGAAACAAACATATTACCTGTTAGAATGGTGTGATTTATACCATGTGTATCGTATACTGTTAGGTGCAAGCTTATCTACGAGTATTTTGCGATTAACTGTATGAATGGCGTTGGAAAAATTAATAAACTAACTTGTCAAACTCACTATGTATGTGGTTGTTGAAACTAGTAACTGCGTCACATATATGGATGAATTAGCTCTAAATCCAATGTTGTACGGAATAAGTGCTGTTGTTATAGGCCTCATGTTCATCGAGAAATTAGGTGGATTTGTTTTGGGAATTGGGACAGTGATAGCACGTTTCCATTGGTCAGGTACCAGCCCTCAGTGATGGAGCTATGAAAGGTGTCACACAGAGGGGTGGCGAGCTCGGAAGCGAATTCTTGTAGTAATCTGAACGGGATGTAATCGGGGCCAGTAAATTAACTTTTTGCTATCCTTTTAAAATGCTGATGCACGTCGTATTCGCCTGCAATTACTTGTAGAGAGCGCGAGGGTAAGTAAGCTGACAGATCTGTTGTTTGTAGCGGTGGGAGTAGTTTATCGATATTAGCAAAGTGTTTGATAACAATGCCAGCAGCGCTCTCTGGCGAGTCGGCAATTTCGCTGATTCGAGAGGGGTAACTGTCCCTTCTCTTGTTACCTATTATATTCCTCATGAGGCTATAACATAATTTGGGGTTTGCTTCACTGATTTAATCAATTATTTGCTTATGATATTTTTCTTATCTGATCTTATCTCGTCTTACCTTTTTTGCTAAGTACTTTGTTGCATCAATGTTTCTCGTTTTGTATGCTTTTTGTCTTGCCAGGATAAGATCTTTGATCCTGGTGGTGACCAACGGTTTATCCTGACGGTGAGTGGATGTTCTTTTTAAGGGGAAGCAGTTGTCAACTTGATTCCTGACTGATTTATAGAATGGCAGGCATTTGGCATTTGGGTCGGGGGCATTGAGAACGTGCGATTTTTTGTTTTTGTTTTGTTCCCTTTAATTGCGTAGGTACCTGGTATTTCATTGGTACCCAGAGCAGCGACAGGTGATCACTATTGCCTAAAGGGGGTAGGGAAGTTTCATAAATGTTTTCTGGTATGATCTTGTCTAAGGTATCTTTCCCACGCGTGGGGAAGGGCACAACCTGCTTAAAATTCAATGCAGCAGTGATTTCATATTCAGGAAGTGTTCAGGTCGCCCAGAATTACAAATTGCAAGAATTGCTTGGAGGGTGAAAACATTTTCTATGTGTTCTCTGAGGGCTTCTTCGGTAGGTGCCGTGGGGGGGGGGGTATATATACCGCAGAGTACCTACACACTGCTTTCGCGAGGCCACCATGTGTATCTAACAGCGAGACTGAATTTTTTTTTATAGTATTGCAAGGGATACTATCTTTGATATAAATACCACCATCTTTGCCCTCACGAATTTTGTTGAATAAGAGGTACCCTTGTAAGGTTTAATGTATCGTCTTTGAACCATGTTTTTGTGATTACTGCAATTTCGACAATATTTTGTTTCATTATGATGTCAAGTTCGTCCACTTTGACAGTGAGGCAGCAATCATTTGCAAGGTAAATGCTAGGAAGTGTTCTGCAGGGTCTTACTTTAACTGGCGCTATTGCTGACGAGTCATTTTGATCAAACATCCCGTTTCTATTTCTGTTCTGTTTAAAAAGACCCTCACGACTTCAGAATCTCATCAGCTACAAGTGCCTTGCCTCTAAGGGAAACAGTGAAGCTGGAATAATATGAAAGACTCTTTTTTGTTTGAATGTATTCATATCGTCCACCTCAGGGAAGTTACCGAGCAGATGATTCTCAATATCCGCTTCCTCCGTGTTTGTGTGACAGTTTGGTATGTCTAGGTACAACGCCTCTGGTTTAGGTGCTCCCTGTTGTTTGAGTTCTGTTGTTATGTATGGTTTCTCGAGAGATTATATTTCTCTCTCTCTCTCTCTATCTCTCTCTCTCTCTCTCTCTCTCTCTCTCTCTCTCTCTCTCTCTCTCTCTCTCTCTCTCTCTCTCTCTCTCTCTCTCCTTTCGTTTCCATATTTTTTATACATTTAATTTATGAAAGGGAATATTAAAATGTAGCTAACAGTTTAGAATATGTAATAATTTCTCCATTCAGTTATTATCATAATTCAATTTAAAGTGTATTGATTTACATTATGTATCTGCAGCCATTCACTACTATGCACTGTAATGATAATGTTGATACAAATGATATTATTATTGCTATCGTGATTATAGTCATTATCCTCATTCTCATTATCATTATTTGTAGCTACTTTGCTGTCATTTTTGTTTTACTCATTATCACCATAATCATAATTAGTACTACAATCACGAACATAATTAACACGGTAGAATTACCCAGCAACAATGATCATCATCACCACACTAACAACATGACCAACAGAGACGACAGCGCCAACAAAACCAATAGACAGAAAAAAAGCTCATTGCCTCCCTTCGTTTCCCGGCTGAATGGCAGATTAGGACTGATTGACCATAATTAGTACTAATGGCCTTTTGGAGCTTTCAAACCAGTGGCCTGTGAATACAAATGGGGGAGGTATGATTTCAAATGCGTGAGCTATTGTTTGCATGGATTGTTTATTTCGATTTTTTTTTAAACAGTTATCATTGATGTTGGTGGTGTGTTATTTCTTGTGCTTAGAATGTGCGTTTCAGTGTTTGACTTTTGTGTGGTCCTTTTATCTTTGGAGCAAAAAAATACGTAATATCACGCAAATATGTATGTGTATATATGTATGTATATATTCATTTATTTATTTAGCTATTATATATATATATATATATATATATATATATATATATATTATATAATAATAATGTGAATATGTATAAGTATATGCACATACACATATAATATAATATAATATATATATATATATATATATATATATGTGTGTGTGTGTGTGTGTGTGTGTGTGTGTGTGTCTGTGTAAAGGGATTATATAACATATTTACTATATTGTATGATTAATTTGTATATAATTATGGTATCGGATTATAAATAATTGATACAATTAACCTAAACATTAAAATAATAAATACTGCTAAAATATTGTTAAATATCTGTACAGGTTAAAAGGTTTATTTACGTATGTTTATTTGTGTGTAAAAATGAGTTACGTCGTACCCCCTTACTGTAATGCGCATGCGCGTAGGTATGCCTCACCTGGTCTTTTTACGCCTTTCAATCGGTCACTTTGCCATACCACTTGTTCGAGTGAGCATTGTGACCCTCACCTCGTGAGTACACGTGATTGATACGCTAATTCGTATAGCGTGGTATAGTGTGTGATATTAGCTATAAAGATAAGATATTTATAGTTATTTCTTTGTTTTCAGTCTTTTTAATGTATATGTATGGATTTGCTGACGCCAGGCGCTACTGTACTTTATCTCCCGAGGCTCATCGGAGGAGCGCCAAGCCTGAACAAGCCCCGTGACACCTGGCCCGTTGACGCGCTCGCAGGGACGTGGATTTTGACATACTTTGTGATGTTTGTTTATACCTTATTGTAAATATACATATGGTGATGGAAATATGATTCTTTTTATACCCCATTTTAATGAAAGTGAATAACTTGACTGGATGTAATTAATCTAATGACGAAGTGCACCATTTAAAACAAAAGATCCTTTACGGTGTGTGTGTGTGTGTGTGTGTGTGTGTGTGTGTGTGTGTGTGTGTGTGTGTGTGTTTTATTTATATATTTATTGTCATCTTCATTATCTTGCCATGATTCATCATTACTCCAATATTATTAATGTAATTACTATCTGATATTTTATTGAAATCACGAACAACATTATCGTATTTTTCATCTTCATGCAATTGTCAGTTTGATTTTCTTTCCAAAGCAGAAAAAAACCTTTTTGTCTTTGCTCGACCCTGACGCAGGAATGATATCTCGTAAGTTTCTGGGGATATTTTTTCAAATTGGTTTCATGTCGAACGCGAAGTTTTATTTGAAAATGGAAAACTTTTGTGATATAGTAGGTTGGTTCTTTTTCTCTCGCTCTCTCTTCTCTCTCTCTCTCTCTCTCTCTCTCTCTCTCTCTCTCTCTCTCTCTCTCTCTCTCTCTCTCTCTCTCTCTCTCTCTCTCTCTCTCTCTCTCTCTCTCTCTCTCTCTTTTCTCTCTCCCTCTTCTCTCTCTCTCTCTCTCTCTCTCTCTCTCTCTCTCTCTCCTCTCCTCTCTCTCTCTCCTCTCTCTTCTCCTCTCCTCTCTCTCTCTCTCTCTCTCTCTCTCTCTCTCTCTCTCTGCTCTTCTCCTCTCTTCTTCTCTCTTCTCTCTCTCTCCTCTCTCTCTCTCTCTTCTCTTCTCTCTCTCTCCATCTCTCTCTCTCTCTCCTCTCTCTTCCTCTCTCTCTCTCTCTCTCTCTCTCTCTCGCTCTCTCTCTTCCTTCTCTTCTCTCTCTTCTTTTTCCTCTTCTCTCTTCAGTCTCTCTCTTCCTCTGTCTCCTCTTCTCTCTTTCTCTCTCTTTCTCTCTCTCTTCTCTCCCTCCTGTGTGTGTGTTCCTCTCTTTGTCTTTTCTTTCTTGCTGTCTTTGTCTGTCCAGTCTCCCCTCTCTCTCTTCTCCTCTTCTCTTTATTTTTTCTTCTCTCTTTGTCTCTGTTCTGTCTATCTGTTTCCCTCATTCGCTTTCCTCCTTTCCCTTGTTCTTCTCCTTCTCCTCACTCTCATCTCTCATCCTTCCTTCCCTCTTCATCCACTCTCTCCCACTCTCATCTTCCCTATCTCTCTCCTCTCTCTCTCTCTCTCTCTCTCTCTCTCTCTCTCGTCTCTCTCTCTCTCTCTCTCTCTCTCTTCTCTCTCTCTCTCTCTCTCTCTCTCTCTCTCTCTCCCTCTCTGTCCTAACTACTTTCACAAACGTCCATCAAAGCGCATTTGGAACCGAGTAAGCCATCACCGTAAATAGAGAAGGACATAAGCTTCCAGCGTGACCAAAGAGAAGCGCGTTTGTGTTGATGTGAAGTGAAACGGGGAAATCACGTGATGGTGATGATGGTGATGACGGGGAATGCACACTGTGGTGTTGATGCGTAGGGTAGATAATCTGTATGGAGCTGACTGGTATGGAGAGTGATTTTGGATGTGTAGTTGTGAGTTGTGTATGTATGTGTGCGTGCGTGTATGTGCGTGTGTGTACGTGCGAATGTATGTCTTTGTGCATGTGTCAATGTGTTAATAACTTTTCAGGTTTTGATGCACTGATAAATGCATGATTCATTATTTTTTTTTTCATAAAAAATAAAAAATAAAGCACAATAATTGAAAAATAACCAAAAAGGGAGGAAAATGTAAAATAATCAATTCTCTTCACTTCCGAGGAAAACGACGGGTGTGGCACTTACCTCTGGCACTCCGGAATGCGTGCCATGCAAGAAATGACCCCCACGTGTATCTGGGAACCTGGAGCTCTTAGTATGCTAATTCATTCTGCTTGTTTTATTGATATTTAGTGTGGTAACAGAGAACTGACGAAGAGGAAGCATCGTGGGTGAGAGTGTAGAAGGCATTTTACGGAAAGGTTCACAACTCAGCACACATACACACAACCACACACACACCAATCACACACACAACGACACACCACACACTTTACGGACAAGCGCACATCACACACACCACACACATGCATACACACAACACACATACATACATACATGCATACACACACACACACACACACACACACACACACACACACACGACTCCACACACACACACCCACCATCACACACACACAACATACACACACATACATACACACACACACACATACATACATACAATACATACATGCATACACACACACACATGACACACATATTCTCACACACACCCATATATATATTATATATATATATATATATATATATATATATATATTATATATATATATATATTATGTGTGTGTGTTTGTGTGTGTGTGTGGTTATATGTTATAACATACATATATATATAACATCTCTCTCTAATCTCCCTTTCTCTCACACTATATTTATATATAGATAGATAGATAGATATGCATATGTATATACAATTATATATGTACATACGCATATCAATATAGTATATATATATATATATATATAATATATATAAATATATATATATAATATTTTATATTATTATATATATATATATTATATATTATATATTATATATATAATATATATATAATATGGATATCTATATATTATTAATATATCTATATACTATATATACTATTACATATATATTGATATAGTATATAAATATAAATATAGTATATCTTAATATTATATATGTATACTATATATATATGATATATTATGTATAACAGAATGTATACGATATATATTATATATATATATATATATATTACATATGTGTATGTATGTATATTATATTGTATTAATATTATATTATAATTATAGTACTATAAGTTATCAATATATTATATATTTATTATCAGCTCACACACCATACTACAAAACACACACTCTATCACACTACCACACACAATCAACCCCCACAACACACACACACACACACACACTCACACACACATATATATTATAATATATATATATATAATATATATATATATAATATATATATGTATATATATATACTAGTACATATGATGTATATGTATATATTTATATATATATAAGTATATATGTATTATATATATATATATATAATAGTAAAATATAGGTATGCTATATATATTTGATAGATAGATATATCATAGTATATTATATATATTAGTATATATATATTATATATAATATCATATATATAATATATTGTTATTATATGTAAATATTATACATATATGATATATATACATTATATACAGTATAACGTATTATATAATAGTAGTATGTGTTAATATGTATGTTTTATATATAATATATATATTATATATATACTATATATATTATATATTATAGTATATATATATTATATTTATATATTATATATATTATATATATTATGCGTGTATGTGTGTGAATGTGTGTGTGTGTGTGTGTGTAGTATATATTATATATATTATATATTATAGTATTATACATAGATAATATATATATAGTATATATATATATAATATATATATATATATATATATAATATTATGCGTATAATATAATGTATATATATATGTATATATATATATATAAGATTAGATAGATTATGATAGATATTGATGATATAATACACATATATATACATCATGTATATATTAGATGTATGTGTATGTATATATATATATATATATATATATATATATAATATATATAATATGTGTGTGTGTGTGTGTGTGTGGTGTGTGTGTGTGTGTGTGTGTGTGTGTGTGTGTGTGTGTGTGTGTGTGTGTGTGTGTGTGTGTGTGTGTGTCTAGATAGATAATAATATATATATAATAATATATATGTGTGTGTTGTGTGTGTGTGTGTGTGGTGTGTGTGTGTGTGTGTGTATGCTTCATTAATCCTAATATTTACGATAAGCCTGTCTTTTTAGAATGTGAAAAATGGTAGATACAAGAAAACCGAATAAAATATGCAACAAATCTCTGCCTCGAAATTCTTGTAATATCTGGCATGTCCGTCGCCTCTCTCTGCTCATTATCATTTTCAGTCACCCGGAAAAAATATCTGAATATTTGCAATGTTTATAACAATCTCTGACTTGCTACGCCGACCACCCAAGATGCGGATTCACGGTAAATTACACGAACGGAAACCTGATTCACCGAGTTTGCTTTTACACGATAGGACATCGGATTAACTGCAGTCTTTCTTGCACGAACGCACACCAGATTCATCGCGTTTTTATTTACACGAACAGACATCGGATAGAACGCGTTCTATTTTACACGAACGGATACTGGATTCACCAAGTTCAATGGACTAACCGCGTTATCCCTTTACACGAACGCACACCGGATTCATCGCGCTTTTATTTACACCAACAGACACCGGATAGAAGGCGTTCTTTTTTACACGAACGGATACTGGATACACCAAGCTCCCTTTACACGAACGCACACCGGATTCACCGCGCTTTTCTTTCCACGAACGGACCTCGGATAGAAGGGGTTCTTTCTTACACGAACGGACACTGAATTCACCAAGTTCCCTTTGCACGAACGCACACCGGATTCACCGCGCTTTTCTTTCCACGAACGGACGCCGCTGTCTTCCCTCTCAAGCCCCGAGGACTATTTCCACGACGGCTCCGGGTTAGATGCAGATTACTTACTCCTTTCGTCCTATTAAGTTTTTTGTCATATGGCCGATTAGATTCCCCGAACTAAAACTTCGTTGGGAAGTGATTAGCTTCGTCTGATTGTGGAAGTTAAATGACTTTTCCAGAATTCATAATGAACTTGGGCCGTTCAGCCTTAGCGGTGGATTCCATTATTCTGTGGATTATTTTCTCCTTTTTTTCTTGATTTGCTCTTTACAACTTTGTCCCCCCCCCCCTCTCTCTCTCTCTTTTAGGCTATTACATAGTATTGGTTCATTCTTAAGAAATCACGTACAAATGCTACAGATGTAGTAGCATTTTTTTTTAATATTCCGGATTTACAAAAAAAAAAAAAAATAAATAAAATGGTGCAATGGAATCTTTATCATTTTTGTTTACATAAGTATACACAATCATTCAAATTTAAGCTTAACTGGCATCTGAGAGACGTCGAAGGGTTCACCGGAATGGCCGAGGGAATGCCACTGGGGTGACTGAGGGGGCGATGCTGGGATACCTGGAGGGACACCGCTGGAACGGCCAGGGAGGGATCGCTGGGATGGACACGGGGCCACCGCTGGAACGGCCAAGGAGGGATCGCTGGATGGACACGGGGCCACCGCTGGAATGGCCATGGAGGGATCGCTGGGATGGACAAGGGGCCACCGCTGGAATGGCCATGGAGGGTTCACTGAAATGCCCAGGAAGGCACCACTGGAATTGTGAAGAAGGATTACTGGAATGACCAAAATGAGGTCACTGGAATGGCTAAAAGGGCATCCCTGGAACGACCAAGGGGGCGCGATTGGAATGGCAAAGGAGGGATCATTGGAATAGCCAAGGGGGCACCACAGGAATGACCAAAAGTGCACCCCTGGAATGACCTAGGGGCCACAATTGGAATAACTAAGGAATGGTCAAGGAAAAGATCACTGGAATGGCCAAGGGGGCACCACTAGAGTGACTGAGGGGGCACCACTCGAATGACCGAGGGCACACCACCGGAAAGGCAGGGAAAGAGTGCCAGCAGAACATTCCTAGAAGAGCGAGGACATCCATTGAGTGTCCGAATGGGGGGGGGGAGGCACTAGAATGATTTAAGGGGAAGCCACGGGAAGGGCCTCGAGAACACCATTAGAACAGCCGAGAGAGCAGGATTGGAAGGCCTGACCAGAGGGACCGCTGCCATTAGTAGATGTTCGGCATGATCAACGAAGCCAGACCTAAGCCCTGGTGCCCGCCTCCTACGCCCTGCACGCGACTGGCACTATGGTAACATTTACGCTAACACTTCCGTTTGACACCCGTCATTGTCCAAAAAAGATACATATTTATTTGTGTGTGTGTGGGTGTGGGTGTGGGTGGGTGGGTGTGTACGTGTGTGTGGGGTGGGTGGGTGCGTGCGGCGTGCGTGGTGCGTGTGTGTGTGTGTGTGTGTGTGTGTGTGTGTGTGTGTGTGTGTGTGTGTGTGCGTGCGTGCGTGCGTGCGTGCGTGTGCGACACCCCAACCGCATCACTTTCATAGCAAGGCTTTGAAAGGACGCAATATCGAACTGGTCAGTCAACCCTCTCGCTAGTACTTCCCCAAAGGTACGAGAGTTTTTCATTTTGTTCTCGCCATTTACCTTAGTTCTATTCTTATCATGGTATTAATAATATTCTATTTATCTTCATCGCTATCATCATAACGTTCCTCGCCAGGACTGATGCTTTTTTGCTCATACTTTGAATACTATTATTTCCATTTTAACTGGCAGCTGCAAGAATTGTAAATGTCATTTTATTTTCAGTTTCAAAATATCCTTTAATCCTTTATTGCATTTAATATATTTATCTTGATAACTATTATAATTTCATTCTTTTTCATCATAAAAGCAAAATATGTGTGAACGTTCAACATTGTCTTTACATGCATATGATATTTCCCTCGTATTAGAATAAAATGTTTCATCATCAGCGTTATACATATATAACTCAAACACCAAACTCTTCCTCCTATTATTCTTGTTCTTTTCCATTTATCATTATCATCGCCATTGTCATTTGTCATCTTCGTTATCGTCATCATCGTCGTTGTTATCATCGTCGTCATCATCGTCTTCGTCATCGTCACCATCACCACCACCACCCACCACTGTCACCAACCATCCAACCACCACCACCACCACCACCACCACCACACCACCACCACCACCACCCCACCACCACACCCACCACCACCACCACCACCACCACCACCACCCACCACCACCACCCAACCCACCACCACACCACCCACCACCACCACCACCCACACCACCACCACCAACCACACCACCACCCACACTACCCCACCACCACCACCACCACCACCACCAACCACCACACCACAACCACCCACCCACCACCACCCACCACCACCACCACCACCACCACCACCACCCACCACCACCACCACCCACCACCCACCACCCACCACACCAACACCACCACCCCCGCCAC
>NW_020869335.1:573909-578909 GCF_003789085.1 Penaeus vannamei | reverse complement strand
AATTATTATCATTATTATTATATTATTGTTTTATCATTATCATTATTATTGTTATTATTATTATTTCATTATTATTGTTATTACTATTATCATCATTACTATTATTATTATTATCGTCATTATCATTACTATTATTATTATTATTATCATTATCACTATTGTCATTATCATCATTATTATTATTACCATCATTATCATCATCATTATTATTATCTTTATTTAAGCAAATCTACCACGACCCAAGGATTCGACCTCGGTTCATAAATTCGAACTTTAAGTCTGCTTTCCTGAACCTACTCAGCTAATGACCTCTTAAAAGCTACTTAGAATTATAATTACTTCGTACTGTTGCGCGAATTTGCAGATGATAATGGAGATGTAAGTAAGGAGCGACGAGTAAAGTGATGAATGTCAACCTCCACTTAGTTTGATCATGACGAAGGTGGCTAAAGGCCCTATCACACTAGCCCTTTTTCCGTCAGTTTCTTTCTCCGCAAGGATCGTCTACAAACGGAACGCCTCCCAGACCAAGACGGTTACGGCCGTTTCCGTTTGACGAATTTCCGTGTTGATCTTGGGCTATTAATAAATTAGTTAGGGTGAGTGAATGTAAACATAAGCTAATATTTCAGAACATTCGTATATACAATATACATCATCATATTTCTTTAAAATAACGTAATATGTATGAAAATGTTCGTGTGATTCCAGGGACCTCACTCCGATAGCGCCATGTTTGTTTACATGATTTTCATACGGAGTTCATTCGGAGACGCAAAAAAATGACGGAAAAAGTGCTAGTGTGATAGAGCCTTAACTGATATTTGCCTATATCTTCGTGATGCAACAGCAACCTCTTTTGCTCCACACAATGATATGTATTTTTCTGTCCTTCGGTTCGTCCAAAATGATAAAGCCTTTGCAACATCCTCCAACAATTTCCTATAAGGAATAAAAAATTCTCCAGGACGTGGACGCAGCCGGGAGACACCAACGCGCATCAGCCATGGAAAGGAAGATCGCATTTTAGTCGTTTATGAATTTCTGATTTCTGCATTTAGCGCGCGAGATTTTTCTGTTCTTTTCCCCTGTTCTTTCGGGGTCGCCTTTTCATCTCCTCTTTCGTGTTGTTATTTTTTTTCTCTTTCATCTTATATCCTCGCGTTAGGATTATTAGGTGTTTCGCTTCTTTGGACTTTTCTCTTGCTGATATTGAATAAAATTCAGTAAAAGAATGATTAAAAAGAGAGGAGTCAAGGAGGATGGCCATGAATGAATAGGAATGGAGGACGAAGAATGAAACGAGGAGGAAAAGGAGAAGAGTGGACAATCAACGAGGGACAGGAAGATGAGGAGGAAGAATAAAGGATGAAGAGAAAATAAGTTGGCGGAAACGAAGATTACCGACATAGACAAATATTAGGAATAACCATAAGATAGAGAGAAAGGAAGCAGAAGAATAAACGGAGGAAGCCAAGAACGAGGACAGGCAAAATTGTATATAAATAGAAAGAGTAAAATATCAGGCCCTTTGACTAGGCATCCTTCAGGAGCATTTCACACTCGAAGGATTTCATTCAGAGGCAAATTGCGACCACGAGGACTGCGGCGCCGTGAGAAATGGAGGAGGCTCTTGGACAAGGTGATTGTGGCTGGGCGTCTCGGAGCTCAGGTCAAGACGCCGTTTTCGGATTGCTTAGGACTTGAGAGGCGAGGTCAAAATGGTCCTTGAAATAAGTTATGAGCTGAGGTCAGGATGGTGAATAACTTGGTTCTAGGTCAAGACGGTGTTTTCTTATTGGCAAAAGCCGTTCGAGTTGAGATTTAAAAAAGGGGATTCCTATTGGCTCGAATTAAAGACCGAACGGAGCTTTTCTATTGGCTGAAACTAGAAAACCGTTACGAGTTTAAGTCAAAAGGGTGACTTCCTATTGGCTTAAGTTGCTTTAAAATACGAGATGGAGTTCGGATGGAGCTTTCCTATTGGCTAAAGCTGGAAAACCAACAGAGTTTAGACTAATCTCTCTTATTCGCTGAGGAATCCTTGGAACCTTACGGAATATGTGTGCAATAATGCTTTTAATGCCAAGGTTCATGATAATATTATTAATAAAGAATTTATAATAATCATAATAAAGGCAACATCTGCTAATAAAAAGTGAACATATTGTTATCTACGATGGTCATGATAATGCTGACAATAATGGTTATGCTAATAAGATATCAGCGGCTTAAATGATGATAAGAATAATGTATTGATAAGATGATAGTAATGATGATATTGATAATAATAAAAATGATATGATTTTTATACTATTACTGCTAATAATAATAACAATGATGGTAATACTGATATCATTGATCAGAACATGATAATGATAGCAATAGTAATAATGATAATAAAATGATATTAATATTGATATAAAAACAATGACACCAATAAAGATAAAGATATTGATAATGGTAAAGTCAGAAGTACATGTGTTTCTACAATAATGATGATAATGATGATAATACTAATGATGGTAATGATAATAATAATAATAATGATAATAATAGTGATGAAAGTAATGATAATGATAATAATAATGATAATGTGATGATAGTAATGATGACAATGCTAATAATAATGATAATTATTTTAATGATGATAATAATAGCAACAATAATAATGATAAAAATAATGATAATAATAATAATAATAACAATGTTGATGATAATGATAATAATGATTATAATAATATTAATAACAATGATAATGATGATGATGATAATGATGGTGATAATTATAATAATACTAATAATAACAGTAATGATAATAATGATAGAAATGCTAAGAACAATAACTATAATGATAATAATGATAATAATAACAGTAATAATAACAATGAAAATAGTGATAATAATGATTATGACAGTAATAATAACAATAATAATAATGATAATGTTAATTACAAGTTTTATTATTATTATTATTATTGTTATTATTGTTGTTGTTTGTTGTTAGTATTATCATTATCATTATTATTATTATTATTATGATTATTTTAACAATAATAATAATAATAAAATGATAGTAATAATGATTGTGATAAGAATAGTGATGATAATAATAACAGTAATGAGAAAAAATGATTATTATAAATGAGAAATTAGAAAAAGAATATTAATGATCATAAGAAGAACTAACGAAAAAGGAAGAAGAGTAAATCTAAGAATCGGTATAAGAAGAAAGATGATAAAGAAAACAAATATTGAAACACAAGAATAAAAACGAGAATCAGAAAGAATAGAAGAGAATTTTTGAAGATAAAGAATAAGAAAATGTAATATTGTAAATGAGAACGAGAACAAGAATTACGAACGAGAATAAAAAAGAATAAGAATAGAAACGGGAATAAGAATAGGAATTGCGAACGAGAATAAAGAAAAGGAAGAATAAGAACAAGAATTACAGACGAGAATAAAACAGAAATAAAAATAAGAATAGGCACAAGAATCACGAACGAGAATAAAGAAAAATAAGAACAAGAACAAGAATTACGAATGAGAATAAGAAAGATAAGAATAACAACAAGAATTACGAACGAGAATAAAGAAAAATAAGGATAAGAACCAGAATTGCGAACGTGAATAAAGAAAAAGAAGAAAAAGCACGAGAATTTAGAACGAAATTTATATAAAGAAAGATAAGAATAAGAACGAGAGCAAGGACAGGAAACAATAACAAAGAAGAACGATGGAGAGAACATATAGAATAATGTGAAGAACTACAAGTGACGATGAGATAATATTCCCCCGCATCGACCAAGACAGATATTTGTCGAACTAAAAAAAAAAAAAAAAAAAAATGAAAATGTCAAAATGGTGAGAATGTTTATATGAATGTGATTGCAATTCGAACGATGAAGTGATGAAAAAATTATTACGAGATATTTTACGTTTTCGCTTAAAATATATTTCTTTTCCCACGCACGAAAAAAGAAGAAAAACATAGGTTATCAATTTCCCTGATCGAATTCTTCGTTCAGAAAAAAATACGTTTTTTTTTCTTTTCTTTTCTATTCTTGAGTTGACGAAATGGAAAATTGTGTGTGTGTGTGTGTGTGTGTGTGTGTGTGTGTGTGTGTGTTGTATATCTCAGAAATAAAATGAAATAAATAGTACACGCATCCAGATTATCGTAGGAAAAAAACGCAAAATTCGCAGAAAGTATGACAAGAAACTACACAAAGATATATACGAAAAGAAAAACAATAAAACGTCCCCAAAAAATTAAATTGGCAAATTCAAGATGACAAAGTTGAAAACAAGACCCACACGTGACTCTGAATCTCTCTACCTTTTTCTCTCTCTTTTTTTTCTTCTTCTTCTTTTTGAGACGCACTAACAACGCTGTTTCTTTTTTCTTACCATTCCTTCCCCTGGTTTCTCTAATTGGGGTATAAAAATTCCATGTTTCCCCATTTCTTTGTCTCCTTTCTATATATATATTCTCGACTTGGCAAGGCGAAGAGAGAGTTAAGATATACCGATTAATATACACAAACATTGCAATAGAGACTGGCAAGAAAGCCTTATAACCTTATTTGACCTCGCTTGTATTAAGCTAAATGGAGTTGCTGTAAGTTCTGAGAGTCCTGTCCGACACGTCTCAGTGGAAAGACCTTTTTTCCAATATCTAAAAATTTGCATACCGAGCGCGTGTTCTGTTCATTTTTACGCTGGCGAGACATGACAACTCTGTTTTGTGTCGTCAGTTGCCGGTTACGACATTTTGACGTTTGTTCATACGTGTTTTATTTTCTTTTGGTGTTTACATTTAATATCTATGAGTCATCGTTATGGATGACTATTGCTGTTGGTGTCGTTTTGATTACTATTTGCTATCATTGTTGGTAAAATTATTATCATCATTGTTAATGATATTGTTATGAATATTATTGGAATCACTGTTATTCGAAATATTGTTTAGCATTATCATTGTTGATTTCATTATG
>NW_020869335.1:566409-568909 GCF_003789085.1 Penaeus vannamei | reverse complement strand
ATATATATATATATATATAATATATATATATATATATATATATATAATATATATATATATATATATATATATATATATATATATATATGTAGAAAGAGATGTAAGAGAGAGAAAGAGAGAGAGGCGACAGGACAGACAGAGACAGAGATCAGAATAGACAGTCACAGACAGAGCCAGGTCATCAGTGTCGGATGGCCCTTTGGGTTCAAGCTAATAAACAGAGACGAATTAATTTCTCTGCGGATTACATTTTCCCTTATTAACATTGTTTGGGCGCAGTCGCTCGCCTTTTCTCACACCTTGTCTATCAGCTCATTTATTTAGTTTCCTCGTGTCTGTTTTCCTGTGCGTGTGGGTTTGATTATATTTCCTATGGTATTTGGTGCATATTTCCCTCTATCTTATTTGTTTATTAGTTTCTGTGTCCTCATGTTTTGTTATATTTTTTTCTTTTGTTTGTTTCTTACTTTTTCTGTTCTACCTTTATCTCTTTCTTCTTTTGGTTGTTATTATTAGGTACAGGCCTCGTTCCCTACTTGTTCTTCATATCCTCCTCATTTCTTCCTTTCTCCCTCTTCTCATTACTTCCCTCAATTACTTTCCACACCCAGGCTTTCCTTCTATTTTCCTTCATTTTCCTTCCCATTTATCAATTACCCACCTCATTATCTTCGTTTCCCCTCCCCCCCTTTTTTTTCTCCCCCCCCATTCTTCCTCTCTGCGTGATGTGATGAAATCCAATTTATCTAACTCATATTATTATTAACTAGCTTATTATCGATTATGCTTCGTCGGCCTTTCATTTAACGCTTGGTGTGTTTCGAAATGTTTCATCATTTCCTGAAATGGCTGTGCGGATCGGTGTGTTGTTATTGTTGTTGTTGTTGTTAATGAGGATGTTATTGTTGCTATTATTCTGATAACAATGGTATTGATAATGGTGATGATAGCATTGGTAATGATGATTGTAATGATATTGATAATGATAATGTTGATAATGATAATGAATAATAACAATGAACAATAATAATGATAATGATAATGATAATTATGATAAGGATTGTAATAGTAATAATGATAGCGATAATGATAAGATAATACCCAAGGATAACGATAATAATGTTGATGATGATGATACAGACAATGATAATGATAACTTTCTTTTTCACCTTTTCCCTTTACGTATTTCTCTTACTTGTTCCTCCCTCCCCTTCTCTTTATTTTTGGTTCTCACCTCTCCCTCTATTTCTTAATCTTACCTTTCCCTCTCTTTCTCTCCCCTCCCCTTCTGTCATTCTCTCATTCCCCTTTTCGCCGCATTTATTATTCCCTTTCCTCTCTCTCTGTCCCTTCCTCCTTCTGTCATTCTCACCTCCACCCCATCCCCTTTCTTCTCTCTCTTCCCCACCCCTTCCCTTTAACCCTTCTCCCTTCCCTCCTCCTACCTTCCCTCCTTCCCTCCTGCTCCCTTCCCTTCCCCCTCCCCGTCTCTCGCCGCAGTTTTTCCCCTTTCCCTTCTTTCTCCCCCCCTCCTCCTATCTCCTTCCCTCCTTCCACTTCCCCTCACCCCTTCTCGCCGCATTCTTCCCCTTCCCCTTCCCTCTTTTCTCCTCCCCCTTTCTATCGTCGCAATTTTCCCCTTTCCCCGTCTTCCCCCCCCTCTTCCCTTCCTCCTTCTCCTTCCCGTCTCCTCCCCCCTTCCCTCCTTCTCCTCCCCCCTTCCCTCCTTCTCCTCCCCCTTCCCTCTTCCCCTTCCCCCCCTCCCCCTCTCTCGCCGCATTCTTCCCCAACACTCGGAAGAGAAATGTGGTTGAGGCTTGAGACTTATTTCCACTAGACTTAACACGCATTCCAATATTTCCCCCTCTTTTTTCTCTTTCTTTTTCGTTTTCTTTGTTCCTTTTCTTTCCTTTTCTTCTTTTATTTGGTTTGAATGAAGATTGTGGTAATATTTTGATTTAGTGTTCTTTCTTTCTTTTTTTTAGGTTCCAATTCGATCTCTTTTTCTCTCTCCTTTTTCTCTCTCTCTCTCTTTTCTCTCTTCTCTTCTCTCTCTCTCTTTTCTTCTCTCTCTCTCTCTCTCTCTCTCTCTCTCCTTCTCTCTCTCTCTCTCTCTCTCTCTCTCTCTCTCTCTCTCTCTCTCTCTCTCTCTCTTCTCTCTCTCTCTCTCTTCTCTCTCTCTCTCTCTCTCTCTCTCTCTCCCTCCTCCCTCTCTCTCTCTCCTTCTCTCTTTCAATCTAACCCCCTGTCTCTGCCTATTTATCTATCTATCTCTTTATCCACTTCTCTATATCTCATTATTTCGTTTTCTTCTTTTTCATTTCTCTTATCTATCTCTCTGTATCTCGTTGGCACTTTCTTCCTCTCTCTAATCATTTGTATATTTATCTATCTATTACCATCTTTCAGAAACATAAAACAAAGAGCAACACACCACCCATCAAAAAATAAATAAATAAATAAACAAATAAAATGATAATAGAAATATAAAAAAAAGATA
>NW_020869335.1:551409-558909 GCF_003789085.1 Penaeus vannamei | reverse complement strand
AAAGATGAGAGGGGACAGGGAGGGAGAAAGAATGTGAAGGAAGGAGAATGAGAATGGGTGGAATAGGAAGGGAGAGAAGGAGGAGGGGGTATATGGAAGAAGAAGAAAGGAGATGGAAGAACGGAGAGAATGAGAGGGATAAGGAAAGACACGGAAGGAAAATGGAGAAAAGAGGGTAGAAGGACAGAGGAGAGAAAAGGGTGGGTAGAAGAAATAGAGAGAGAGAGAGAGAGAGAGAGAGAGAGAGAGAGAGAGAGAGAGAGAGAGAGAGAGAGAGAGAGAGAGAGACAGAGAAAGAGAGAAGAGAGAGAGAGAGAGAGAGAGAGAGAGAAAGAAAGAAAAAGAGAGAGAGAGAGAGGAAGGGGAAGAGGCTGTAGGGGATGGTAATAATTGGGAGGGGGGAGGGGGGTTGGAATATGGTGTCACTTGACAACACTAGTGCCACCCAGTGCCAGCCTCGTTAAGAAGAGGTCGGGCACAGCTGCGGAGAGAGGCGCCGTCTATAAAGGCATGAGGAAACAGGAGTTTTTCCCTTCTGCCTTTTCTCTTCTTCTCTCTTCTTTTTCTTCTTTTCTTCGATTTTTTTTCTAATTCTTCGCTCTGTTCTTCTTCTTTCTACTTCTCTTTCTTTATATATTTCTTTTTTTCTTCTTCTTCTTTCTCTTTTCTGCTTCTCCTCCGTTTTCTTCTCCTTCTTTTCCCTCTTTTCCTTTTCCTCCTCCCCCTCCTCCTTCTTCTCTTCCTTTTCCTACTCCTCCTTCTTCTTCCTCTTTTTCTTCTCCTCCTCCTCCTTCCTCTTCCTCCCTTTTCTTCTCCCTTTTCTCCTCCTCCTCCTCCTCCCTCTTCTTCCTCCCCATTCATCCTCTTTTTCTTCTCCTCCTCCCTTCTATTTCTTCTCTACCTCCTTTTCTTCGACTTGCCTTTATTTCATTTTTATTCTATATTTTCCCCGTTCCATTTCTTTATCTATAATCATATCTGCTTTCTATCTTTCTTTTCCTATCAATCATTGATTTCATCTCTATAGATGATACAGGTCAATGTTGCAATCGGCATCATTTCTTGTTCTATGATGGCTGGTCTTTGCTGTTAACATTACTGTCATTGTAGTTTTGTTATCATTGTTGTTATCAGTGATTCATTGTCGTTAGAATCATTCTGAAAAAAAGATAATAATAACAATAATTAGGGGGATAATAAAAATGATGGTAATAATGATGGTTATGTTGTTGATAAGAGTAATGATAATAGCGATAATTATGATGATGGCAATAATAATCAGAATGATAGCAATAATAGTAATGATGTTAATATCATAGTAATAATGATAATGATGATGATAATAGTAATGATGATGATGATAATAACAATAATAACGATGATGATAATAATAATAAAAATAATAATAATGATAATGATGATGATGACGATAATGGTATTGATGATCATTATTATAGTGATAATATTAAAAGTAAAATGCAAGTAGTAATGATAACAACAATAACAACAGTAGTAATAACAGTAATAATAATGATAGTAATAATGATAATAACGATAATAACAATAATAATGATAGTAAGAAGAACAATAATATTAATGATGACGATAATGATAACAACAAGCATAACAGTCATAACAACAATAAAAATAGTAATGATAATAATAATGATACTACTACTAATAATAATATGATATAATGATAATAATAATGATATACTAATAATGATAATAATAATGATGATAATAATAATAATAATAATAATAATAATAATAATAATAATAATAATAATAATAATAATAATAATAATAATAATAATAATAATCATAATAATAATAATAATAATAATGAGATGATGATATAATAATGAAAATATCAGTAATAAGAACGTTAAAGATGATAACAATGACGATAATGATGATACGAAATCTCAAATGACCCGAACTCAAATCGCTCAAATCTTCCTTTCGGATTCTTCTCACCTTCCTCCACGCACTCCCTTCCCTTCCTCCTCTCCTCTTCCTACCTTTATCATACTTTATTCACCCTTCCTGTAATGAGTCTGGCGCCCGTGCATGGCGATGTAACAAATTGCTAAATACTCGACGCTCATATTTATTCACAGACAGAAATTCTGAGTGGCTGCTTGAGTGCGCGAGATGAAGTTAATGAAGTTTTCATTTCGCTCCATTTCATATGCATTTTGGGATAGTGTCGCGGAATCATAGAGTAACAGGGAGAGAGAGAAAATGTTTTATTTCACCTGGAAAATAGATGAACGAATGGGTGAGTGAATCTCTAGATAGATAGGTAGGGAGGCGAATAGATAGATGGATGGAGAAAATAGATAGAGAGACAAATAGATAGATGAATGGAAAAAAAATAGATAGAGAGAAAGAGACTGCAAAAAAATGCATGGATGGAAAATAGATAAACAGCGAGAGAGGCAGATAGATAGAGAGACGAATAGATAAATAAATGGGAAAAAAATAGATAGATAGCTAGAGAGACAAATAGATGAATGGAAAAATAGATGGATAGCGAGAGATGCAGATAGATGGACGAATGGAAAAATAGATAGATAGATAGAGACGAATAGATAGATGAATGGGAAAAAATAGATAGAGAGAGAGGCGAATAGATAGATGGATGGAGAAAAACAGATAGATAGAGAGAGAGACGAATAGATGGATGAATGGGAAAAAATAGATAGAGAGAGAGACGAATAGATAGATGGATGGAGAAAAATATAGAGAGAGCGAAAGATGCAGATAGATGGACGAATGATTTTTTAGATAGATAGGTAGAGAGACGAATAGATAGATGGATGGAAAAAAGATAGATAGGTAGAGAGGCATATAGATAGAAGAATTGACAATAGATAGATAGCGAGAGAGGCAGATAGATAGATGAATAGAAAATAGATAAATAGATAGATAGAGAGACGAATAAATAGATGAATGTAAAAATGGATAAAAAATAGAGACAAATAGATAGATGAATGTAAAAAATAGACAGATAGAGAGAGAAATAGATAGATGGATGGAAAAATAGATAGATAGGTAAAGAGGCAGATAGATGTATGGATGGAGAAATAGTTAAATAGAGAGAGAGACAAATAGATAGATGAGTGGAAAAAATAGATAGATAGATTTAAAAAGACATAATAAAAAATAAACTAAGACTCGCATTTACTGAAATAGAGATACACATTTTGTCTCTTGTTGGAAGGTGTGTGTCAATATTTATGTAAAGAATTTATCGTTGAAAGTTGCTGCATTTCTGGAAAAAAAAATGTTTGAGGTGTGTTTGTCTTTTTTCTTTTCATGAAGGTCAGCGTTATGCTATTTAGGTTCATTTTTTAATCATCCTCTGTGGATTAATTACTGTAAGTGCCTTTAAACAGAGAACTGTG
This sequence comes from Penaeus vannamei, assembly GCF_003789085.1. NCBI lineage: Eukaryota > Metazoa > Arthropoda > Malacostraca > Decapoda > Penaeidae > Penaeus > Penaeus vannamei. The sequence goes on along the minus strand of NW_020869335.1, from coordinate 555,496 downwards.
TGAATGAAATGAGAGAGACACACACACAGAAGGAAAGAAACAGTGAGAGAGAGAGAGAGAGAGGGAAAGAGAAAGTGAGAGAGAGAAAGAGAGAGAGAAAGAGAGAGAGAGAGAGAGAGAGAGACAGGGTAAGAGAAAGTGAGAGAGAGAAATATATATATATATTATATATATATATATATTATATATATATATATATATATATGAGAGAGAGAGAGAGAGAGAGAGAGAGAGAGAGAGAGAGAGAGAGAGAGAGAGAGAGAGAGAGAGAGAGAGAGAGAGAGAGAAAGAAAGATATATAGATAGATAGATACAGATAGAGAAAGAGAAAGAGATACAAGGAACTAGTAATGAAACAAAGACGAAGAAAGAAAAGGAAGAAAGCATCATCCCCCCCCCAAAAAAAAAAAAGAAGCCGGCACCATCACACACACCAACAGCGATCCCAAGACAGCATCAGTTCACATCTCACGCCCGCCGTCTCCTTCTCCAGTCTGTGTTCCTCCTCCGTTGTTGTGTCACAGGATACTCTCCCTGCCATAACGAACCCTCTCTCTCCTTCCTTATGTAATAACGATTTGCTTTTTTCTCGCCCATATTAAAACCTCTGTAACCCAAGACCGCCCACCCGCCCGCCTTTTCCTTCGATGCGAAATGGGCGTAGGATCGAGTCGGAATCCTAGCGCCGGCGTGGGATTGGAACCCATTGCGATGACGCCCACGAAAAGGTCTTTTTGACTCGACCTCCTTTTTTCCCGAAAAGCTCACTCGTGGCGTCGTTCCTGGAATACGAAGCTCCGATACACCCCAAAAGCGAGATATATTTTTTTATTTCCTTTCTCTCAATGGGTCTTTTCGAAGTCCATTACACTTAGGTATTAAAATTCAAAGACTTTGGGGGGGGGGGGGGGGGGACAGCTGAGACAGAGGACCGGGAGGGGGAAAGGGACAGCATGACGCATGTATGGGAAACCGCAGTGAAAACAGAGCCAAGCCCCTTCTTCCCATCCCCTTATAAGAACGTCATCAGGGGACATATTAAACTCGATACTTCGCATTTCTGGCGTGTTTATGCTGTCGTGGGGGTTTTAAAGGTTGGATGACGGCATTAGTGTGTTTGTGCTGCCTTATGTAAGCCTACGTACATGGCCGGGGACTTTCCCTTGTTTATCGTGTGGCTTCTTTCGTACTTAAAGATTATAAGCCAAAAGCAGGTTTGTTATTGAAGAATTCTTTTAGGCTTTTTCTACTATGAGTGCATGTATGTATGATAAAAGGATCCTAAAGGTTTATAAGCCGATTTAATTACTCACTGGCTACTAATAGGTGTTACTTCATCTTCAAGAAAATCTGAATATATTAAAGTCAACTCAACGAAAAGAATCTTACCCATTGTTCTTCTGTTTTATTCAGCCTCACCTTTCATCACATCTCTATTGCTTTAACAGAGCTTACTGTACTTCTCTTTCTAATGCGTGAGACAGGCACAATAAATAATGATGGCCTGTTTGCACAATTATTTCATGATCTAAAACTGGTCATTCTGTAAGGATGATGGGAAGGCAACAATGATAAAGATGATGATATTCATAACATTAACAAAGGCTGCAGCATAAATAATGTTAATGATAATGATGATAATAAAGATGGTAAAAATAATATTAATAACAAAAATGAGGATAATGAAAATCATAATAACAGTAACTAATAATAACAATAATGATATTAATGATGATAATGATGTTAATGATAACAATAACAATAGTAATAATAATTCTAATAATGATAATGATGAAAATAATAGTAATAATAGTAGTAATACTAATAATGATAATAATAATAAGAAGAAAATGATGATGATGATGATGATGTTAATGATAGTAATGTCGAAAATGATGACAGTAACAAAATAATGATGATGATGATGATAAAAATGATGATGATAATAATGATAATAATAATAATAACAATAACAATAGAAATAATAAAAACAATTATAATAACCATAATGATGATGATGATGATGATAATAATAATAATAATAATAATAATAATAATATATTAAATAATGATGATGATAGTAAAAACAACAACAATACAAACAACAATAATGATTACACGAATAATAATAATGTTATTACTGCTGCTTATAATAACAAGGATAATACTGATGATTACAATAATGATAATTATAATGATAATAATAACATTAACGAGAATGACAGTAATGATGATGATGATAGTAAATATAACAACAATGTTAATAATAATGATAATAGTGATAATAATGATAATAGTAATAATAATAATATCAGTAAAAATAATGATAATAATAATGATGATGATGATGATGTTGTTGTTGCAACAACAACAACAACAACAATAATAATAAGATAATAATGATAATATTAACAATGAAAATGATTATAATAGTAGCAATAGTAATAATCATAAGAACAAGAATAACTATGACAATAACAGTCATAATGATAATGACAATAATAACAATCATAATAATCATAATGACGATAATACTAATAATGATGATGATTGATAGTAGTAAAGATGAGAATTATCATTATCATTATTATCATTATTATTATCATTACTATCATTATTATTATTATTATTATTATTATTATTATTGTTATTATTATTATTATTATCATGATTATTATTATTATATTATCATCATAATCATCATCATTATCATCATTATCATCATTATCATCATTATTATCATTATTATTATTATCATTATCATTATTATCATTATTAATATTATTATTATTATTATTATTATTATTATTATTATTATTATTATTATTATTATCATTATTATTATTATCATTATTATTATTATCATAGTTATTATTATTATTGTTAATATCATTATTATCATCATTTCTGTCATTATCATTATTATCATTAATACTATTATTATCATTATCATAGTAATAATAATAAGAAGAATATGAATAACAACAATAAGAACAATAATGTTAATGATAATAAGAAAAACAATCATTATTGTGAATATCATGATAATAGTATTATCAGCAATGATACTGAAACAAACAAAAATACTTAATAACAATGATGAGAAATATAACAACAACAATCGCAAAAAATAATACCTAAGCGTGATAATAATTTCTCAAAACGATAAAACTTTGAAAAGGGCGACATAGCATTTCAGAAATATCTTTGACTTTTGCCTCCATTAAAAATGCAAGCACGTTGCAGAGAGAGTGACAGGGTGCTACTGCCAGGGTAGGGCCGAGGTCGAGTAGGGGCTGAGGGGGGAGGGCTGGGGGGGGGGAGGGCTGACTACACCTGGTGCCGGTATTGTGATAAAGAAGTATTTTTGTTACAAATAAAAGTTATAACGATAGTAATAGATCGATGATGCTGAGAGCATATTGCAATTCTCATGTGGAAGTGTATATAGCAAAAGGTTATTAATATGATGGTGATAGATCAGTATTGCAGAGTGCATATTGCAATATAGATAGGGAAGTGCATTTGTATATTCATTGCATTTGGACTTGTGAAGTGCAATGCAAATAGAAGTGTGTGTATTTTTACCATTGTGTAGTTGCAGGATGTTGATTTATGAAAAATAAATAAAATCAGTCTTCTATCGACGATTGCACGAGGGGAGGAAATTAAAGTTATATGCAAAAGTTAAAAGACTTTATTTATAACAACACAGATATAGATAAATAAGTATCTAAAATCGAGATGCATCTTTTTCATTTGTATTCTGAAAAAAAAAATATTCACATATAACCAACAATATCGTAAAAAAATGAAACATAGTCATAATCTTCAACCACGTAGCCATGCTGAACGTACTGCAAGAGTACATACCACATATCAAAAGCCGGAATCCTCACTAGACGATAAGCAAACGCCATCTGTTGAGAGTAGGCCAAACTAAAGAGGTTATATATACATATATATATGTAACGGCCTCGCGCAGCCTCTTAATCCACACGTGCTTATGATTAAACACACAACTCAGAAAATCGGAAAAAAAATCTCGCACAGCACACACATCAAAGAATATAACTGCGAGAGAAAA
>NW_020869335.1:546409-548909 GCF_003789085.1 Penaeus vannamei | reverse complement strand
TTCTATTTCTATCTTCCAATATTCTAGTCTACCTTCATCTGGCTCTTTCTCTTTCTCTTCTTTATCTTCTTAATTCTATTTCCCCCTTCATCGCTCTCTTTCATTCTTATTCTTTCTCTCTTCCCCCTTCCCGTCCTATCTTCCTCTTTTCTCTTGGCAAACAGAGTAAATGCGAATGATGGAGGAGAAGAAGGGTGTGGCGCCCAGGAAAGTATCTAGGGTGCGTGTCGACCGAGTAGTGTCACCCTGGCACTCACTCCTCCCGGGCATGATGTCAAAGGGTGAGGTAAGGAGGCACTGACTTTGAGCTCGAGTGCCATATATACACGCATGATGTCACCATAATGGATTTATCGCTTTGGCATTTCTCTCGGTCTGGCCTGTACCCGTTAAACAGTACAGATACTGGACCCTTCCCTCCTCCCCCACTTCCTCGCTTCGTGGATGGGGTCTGGGGGAGAGGGGGTGGGGATGGGGTGGGGGGGGCTGTGGAGAAGAGAGACGGAGGGTTACACAGAAGGAGCAATGGGGAGAGAGGAGAAGAATGGAGTCCATGAGGAGGAATAAATGAGGACGGAAAAGAGAGCGGCGACTGTTATGCGAGAGGGAGAATGTGGTTGAATGGGAGAGAAAGGAAAAAGTAAGGTCGGGAAGAAAGTAACAGAGATACAGACGAGATTGAGAGAGAGGAAAGGAGAGAGAGAGAGAGAGAGAGAGAGAGAGAGAGGGAGAAGAGAGAGAGAGAGTAGAGAGAGAGAGAGAGACGAGAGGAGAGGAGAGTAGAGACGAGAGAGAGAGAGAGAGACTAAAGTAGGTGATATAGATAAAAAGCGGGGAGACATCTACCAGAAAAGGCAAGGCTAGAACACAAACAAAACGAGAAACCGAAACAAGAACTAATAAACTGCCTCCAACCTCCGCAGTGGAGGAGAGAGGAGAAAGTCGCAGCAAAAGAGGGAAGCAAAATGAAGAAGGGAAGCTTAACCAATGTAAGGGAGGAACTCGAAAACCAGAAAAGCGAAAGAGATGAAAGGAAACACGAATCAAAACAGGGGGGAGAGAAAGCGGGAATAAAGAGCAACATCAAACGGCCACCTAATCTCCAATCCGTCGTGCCCGCTAAACCCCGAGCGCAACAAAGGCACCACAGAAGGACCCTCCGCCGCGCCACGTCCTCCGAGACGCCGTCGATCTTGGGTCACCTTGATGAGAATCCGCTCCGACTTGCTATGCATAAAACACCGCTGTCAAAATCACCCCTTTTGACAAGCCGTTCCCGCCGCGCATGCCGTGGGAATTTGATTTCATTCCAGAGAAGGGAATGCGTGAAAAGGAAATGCCTTTAGACAGACTCCGTTTAAGATTTCGCTTCTCTCTCTCGCCATCCGACCCTCAGTGAAAGATTTTGGACTAACTGCTCCACCTCCTTTTCCCCCAACTTTAAAGGAGGCAATTATCCAACTTTCGTTTAAATGGTTCCCGAATGCAAATTTTGCTCAAAGAGTTTCAATGAAGAATGACATTCTTATGACTTCTCGCTTTGAGGAAGGTAGACTTAATTGCGTCGTCGTGTTTCGAGAGGACGGCCGCCGGCTCCGCCGGGGGGGGGGGGGGGGGGGGGGGTTGTGTCGGTCTGTGGGCGGGAGATACGCGCGGGCGGGGATCATGGATGTATCATGACATGTGCGTGGTGTACCATATATATATAATAATATACATAATATATATATATACATATGTATGTATATATGTATATATATATATATATATATATATATATATATATATATATATATATATATATATATATATATATGTGTGTGTGTGTGTGTGTGTGTGTGTGTGTGTGTGTGTGTGTGTGTGTGTGTGTGTGTGTGTGTGTGTGTGTGTGTGTGTGTGTGTGTGTGTGTGTGGTATATATATATATATATATATATATATATTATAATATATATATAGTATATATATACCGCGCCCCAAAGGCCATCCTCTCGGACCAGAGCGAGTAACCGGCGACCGAGGCGCGTCCCGGTAAGAGATCCGGGGAGTCGGCCTGAAACCGATTCGGATCCTTTAAATGAAAAGCCATGGCCTGACTCCGCGAGCCGACCGGGAAGGAAGCAGTATGGATTGACTCCATCTGTCCGGATAAGAGGGGTTTTTTGCTAAGCTCTCTCTCCTCCTTTCTCTCTTTTCATTTTTCATTTTCTTTTTTTTTCTTCTCTCGCTCCTTATTTTTTTCCTTCTCTCTTTTCATTTTTGATTTCCTTGTTTTTTTTATTTTTCTCTCCCTTTCTCTCTATCTCTATTTCTCTCCTTTCTCTCTCTCTTCGTTCTCTCTCTCTCTCTCTCTCTCTCTCTCTCTCTCTCTCTCTCTCTCTCTCTCTCTCTCTCTCTCTCTCTCTCTCTCTCTCTCTCTCTCCTCTTCTCTTCTCTCTATTCTATCTATCAATTTACCTATCTCAATTCATCTATCTATCTTTCTGGCTAGCTATTTCCA
>NW_020869335.1:516409-521409 GCF_003789085.1 Penaeus vannamei | reverse complement strand
GGATGGTTAGGGATCGTTTTGGGTTGTGATGTTGGATCGGTTGTTGGGTTGGGATGGTTAGGGATCGGTTGTTGGGTTGTGACGGGTGGGATCGGTTGTTGGTTGTGATGGTTAGGGATCGGTCGTTGGGTTGTGATGGTTAGGGATCGGTTGTTGGGTTGTGAGGCTTAAAGTACTGTCACACTAGCACTTTTTCCGTAATTTTTTTGACAATTTTCTGAATTTTTCTCCATTTTTGAGCGAATTGTCGATTCTCCAGTCAGACGATAATGATCGTTTCCGTCTGAAAACCTTTCCGTCAACTTTTTCAGCCAAGCATAGTCAAATCAAGAGCTATATTCGAGAATGTTTGTATTTATGTTAAATGAAATTGCCAAAAAATTGACGGAAAAAGTGCTAGTGTGACACGGCCTTTAGAGATGGGTTGTGACGCTTAAAGATGGGTTGTTGGGTTGTAGGTTGCTTGATTATGCGATGATTAGAAACAGATCGCCAGAAAAAAAACAAGGTTAGGTTTATAAACAAACAAATATAAAAAAATATGTATATGATTGGCCGCACGCATACAAATATACACGCGCACACTTATAATATACAAATATACACGCGTACATTTATAAACACATACACATGCATATACTCACACACCTACACTTGTAAACACACACACACACATACACAATCTTACACAACCACACACGTACACAGAGATATTAGCTCCCATCTCACTCACATCTACTCATCTACATATTTGCAAATTTCAGACCGTCAGATTGAAATATAGATTGGAGATTTATCATTGAATCACCGTGGATGAATATAGATTGGCATTTCGTATGACGTTTTGGGATCGAGATTCTATTGAATTTCCAGGTTATTGTATTATAGTCGCAGATAACAGTTATTGGTAAAATTGCTACCACAAAAACCAAGTTATACCTATATCAATATTTACATACAACACACATTTGCACATGCACAAAAGCACTCGCAAACCTACTCGAGGCCATACAGATATACTTCCATTTAAATAGTATATATGCAATTTATGTTAATTAGATCTTTAGAAAGAAAAAGAAATCTGGGTTATGAATTTCTAATTTTTGCGTCTTTCTCAACCTCAGGCAAAACAGTTTTCCCTTTCAAGTTTCATAGTCCTTATATCACACTGCCGTAAAGACGAAATTGTCAGATGATTAAATATTATCGAACGTAGGGGGGTCCAAACAAAAAGGAAAATAAATCTTCAAATAAGATGAAAAGAGTAGGGATGGGGTGGGGTGGTGGTAGGGGGGGAGGTGGGGGTTAGAGAGCCCTCATAGGTAGAGGACAGGAAGGGGGGTGGGGGGAGAGGTATGGGTGATAGGGGGGTTAGAGTTTATTCAGTGTACCTCTGCGGTTCCCCTGTGGAGTTCTGGGAAGGAGGGGGAGGGAGAGGGGGGTAGGTAGAACTATGGGGTGGCTATTTTTTATATTCAGTCACGTGATTTCTTCTAAAGCTGATTTCTGCTGCCTCATGGAATTCATTTCCGATAATCTGTATCTGGAGTAATAAAGTATTATCTAGAAAACATAATGACAATAAAATAATAATGAAAATGATAATGATGATAATAAAAATGATAGTGATGATAATGATTATGATATCAAAAGAGGAAAAGAAGATGATAATGGTAATCAAGATGGCAATTATTGTGATGAAAGATAGTAATAAAAGGATTAACAACAGCAATAGCAATGGACATATTGATAGCAATCATGACAGGAATAACAACATTAAACAATAGTGACGACATTATCGCTGCAACTAATATTGGTAATGGGTAATAAAACAATAAAAAAACCAGTAATATAAAAGTGATGATAATACCAATAGACGGACCATAGCAACGAAAGAGCAATAAAGGGAATTTAGGCAAAGTAAATGAACGAAACATGATCATCGTTTAAAAGGGTCACATCACATGATCGATAGAGTGACCCCATGGCATCGAGAAGCAGCACAACAAACCACGAAGGTAAGTCACCCTTACGACCCCTTAGCACAAGGGCCAAAATCCCACGCGCCGGAGACCGATATTGATGGCCCCTCTCATCCAGCATCTTGCACCGCCGAGTCAGCAACACTCCCGACTCTTCAGCACAACGACCAAATGTCTCGTGAAATTGCACATCAACTTGACAAATGTTGACCAGTTGCAAGGAAATTTCACCCTCGTTTACTCCCCTTTCCGTTTCTCCCTTTTCTTCTCTCTCTCTCTCTTTCTCCCTTTCTATTCCATTCTGTTCCTCCCTTCGCTTCCCCTTGTTTTTAACCATGTTTCTTTCCTTTCTCTTTCTCTCCTGTTGCTTTTTTCCTCTTATTCACTCCATTCTTCTCTTAACCTCCCTTCACCCTCTATCCTCCTCTCCCTCTCCTTCCCTCTCCGTCTACATCCTCCTCATCCTTCGTACCTGTTCTCCTCTCCCCCTCTTCCCTCTTTCGTTCCTCCATCCTCCTCTCCCCTCTCCCTCTCCCCTCCGTCTCTACTATCCCCCTCCCCTCTCCCCTCCTCCCCTCCTCCCACTCCGTCCTCTTAATTACATCTCTATTACAGCGAATATGTTTGCTGACTCTCTATGAGTTAATCTGAAGCGATCATTCTAACCGAATGTTCAGTCTCTTCGCCTTTTTTGTTGGTTTAAACGATAAGATTCGGATAAAGAGGACTACGGGTTCGCTATAACGGGGTTCTGAAGGAGTTGATATGGTCGATGATTTTCAACGTAAATTCTTTTTTTTTTTTTTTTTTTTTTGATGGAATACCTGGTAGTCTATTGTGAGGTATAATAGAGTCTCGGCCAATTAAAAATAGATTTAATTAAAGCGCTCATCGAAACTTATACAAAGCAGTAATGAGATTGTGATTAGGAAAGAAATTTTACGTCGTCCATTTTAGACGAATATAATCCAATGGATTATATTCGTATACTTAGAATGAACAGCCAACATCAAGAACAGGGTGATATACTTTTGATCATCGTATTGGCTTTCGACAAAAACATGTATATATATATATAATCAACATCACAGTTATAATTTTCAAAATAAAGACTTTCAAAGAAGATCATCAAAGAGAAATATAGACAGATAGATAAAGAGGGGAGATGGAGAGATAGGAAGAGGATGAGAGAGAACGACAGAGAGAGAGACAGAGAGAGAGAGAGAGAGAGAGAGAGAGAGAGAGAGAGAGAGAGAGAGAGAGAGAGAGAGAGCGAGAGAGAGAGAGAGAGAGAGAGAGAGAGAGAGAGAGAGAGAGAGAGAGAGATAAAAAGAGAGAGAGAGAGAGAGACAGACAGACAGACAGACAGACAGACAGAGAAAGATGGAAAGAGAGAGATAGAGGGAGAAAATATGAAAGAGAGAAATCGAAACAGAGACAGACAAAGAAAAAACATCAACCGCGGAAGTAGAAAGAAAAGAGAGAAGAGAGAAGGAGAGGCGAAAAGAGAAGAGGTCACGGGGAAGAGCCACCGTTTGATAGATTCCTCTCTGTCGATAAGGTTTATCGACTAGCGAGTTAAGGGACGGGAGACTATAAAGCGACAGATAGGTAATTATTGAGAGCCATCGCCCCAGTCCTCGCCGATTAAATTCAGTTGGATATTAAAAATTGGGATAACTTCGCCAACAAAAGGAGAAAGGGGGGAGAAGAATGGATGAAGAGAGAGTGGAGAGGAGAAAGACGGGAGAGAGGGATTAGAGAGAGATGGAAGGGGAGGTGTAAGGGAAAGGAAAGGGAAAGTGGGGGGCAGACAGAGAGAGAGAGAGAGAGGAGAGAGTAGAAAGACGGAAGAGAGGGATTAGAGAGAGATGGAAGGGGAGGAGCAAGGGAAAGGAAAGGGAAAGGGGGAGAGGAATGAATGAAAAGAGAGTGGAGAGGAGAAAGACGGAGAGAGGAATTAAAGAGAGGTGGAAGGGGAGGAGTAAGGGAAAGGAAAGGGGGGGGGCAGAGAGAGAGGGCAAGAGAAAAAGACTAAGAGATGAAATAGACTTATGTAGATGTATTGTAGCAAGAGGAAGGGTGAGAGAATGTGAGAAAATGAGAGAAAGGGGAGGAATACGATGAGGAAAACAAAAAACAAAGAAGAGAAACGTTTAAGAAGATAGGCTATCGATTATCGCTCACATTACGAAGAGAATGCGAGGCAGTGGAAGGCGATGAGAAGAAGGGGAAGAGGGACACATTTCGGAAGACGGAGACTAAGAGAGAAAAAGGAGAGAGAGAGAGACATAGAGAGAGAGAGAGAGAGAGAGAGAGAGAGAGAGATATATATATATATATATAGAGAGAGAGAGAGAGAGAGAGAGAGAAATAGAGGCAAAAAGAGCAAAATTAACTAATAAATAAAGTGAAATAAGGCCAAAAGAATATAAAAAGAGAGAAAAGGCTGCCAAATGAAAAAAGAAACAAAGAAAAGAGATAAAAAGCTACTCAAGTTCAAAGTTTCCCAAACTACAAAGTTCGAGGTGCTCCGTTATGTCTAATTTTGTAGATATCAAGTTGAAGTTATTGGTGATAAAAGGCAGACATTTTGTGCCGAAGAAAGTTTGCATTCAACTTTTACCTAACTTGAATCACACCAAATATCTTACTTAAGACTTCATATCTCAACTTGGCTTCGTGGTTATGTGAGAGAAAAATACATTTCGCTTTGTTTTCATTGTCTATAAAAGAATTACGTTTTTATATTCCTTTTTCCATTTTCTTACAAGAAGATACAATGATTCTTTTTTCTGCGAAGAGATGGTTATTGTCATTATTGTGAGGTTGAATATTATGAAAATAAATATCATCATTATCATTGTAACTATTATCACTACTACTATTATCATCATTATTATTACTATTATTATCATAATTATCAGTGTCTTTAATATTATCATCATTATTATTTTCATTATCATTATTATCGTCATTATTACTATTATCATTATTCTATCATTATTATCATCATCA
>NW_020869335.1:506409-511409 GCF_003789085.1 Penaeus vannamei | reverse complement strand
CATTCCAACGTGTGTTCTTGCAGGAATTCCACTCTTAAGGCCTTCACGCTCAAAAACATTTCCTTCGTCAACACTTTCTAGATCTACGGAGGGCAGACGGGAGGGAAAGAGGAAGGATAAAGGGGAGGGAGAGAAGAAAAGAGGGAAGGGAGAGAGAGAGAGAGAGAAGAGAGAGAAAGAGAAGGAGAGAGAGAGAGAGAGAAGGAAGAAGAGACAGGGGGGGGGGGAGAGAAGGAAGAAAGAGTAAGAGAGAAAAGGGGGGGGGAGGGAAAGAGAGAGAGGGGGGGATAGGGTGAGAAGGAAAGAGAGAGAGAGAGACCGAAAAGGAGAGAGACTTCGAACCAGAGGAAGAAAAATTCCGGGTCCATTATCTCTCTCACATTACAGAGATATTCTGCAACTTTTTCTTTCTCTATTATTTTATTTTTTCTCTCCTCTCCTTTTTTCCTCCTCGAAGGGAACCCAAAACTCAAAAGCACTTTACCCAAGTCCACCAAGCTCATACGTTATCCTTCCTGATCCAAGATTTTTTTTCTTCTCTCTCGTCCCCATTTCTCTCTCTCTCTCTCTCTCTCTCCTCTCTCTCTTCTCTCTCTCTCTCTCTCTTCTCTCTCTCTCTCTCTCTCTCTCTCTCTCTCTCTCTTCCCCTGGTACCCCCTGCCGTACATTCCCTTTACAATGCCTTCCATACCCTTACCATGCATTCCCTGACCCCTATTCATACCTCCCCCCCCCTTTCCATCCACTCCAGCCTTTTGTATCCTTTTCCATCTGACCCCCACCACAACCCCCCCCCCTATCCCCCTATCATCTCTCCCTATGACAGCCCCCTACCCTAGCCTACTACTAACCTCCCTTTTTACTCCCCCACCCTCATCCCCACCCCCTCCACCAACTCTCGCCCCCTCTAACTTCCCTCCCCCTCCACCAACCCTCACCTCCACCCCTCCACCAACCCTCACCTTCACCCCCTCCACCAACCCTCACCGCCCACCCATCACCATCCCTCACCCCCCCTCCCCACCAACCCTCACCCCCTCTCTACCTCACCCTACCATTCTCCACCAACCCTCACCCCCCCCCTCCACAATCCTCACCTCCACCCCCTCCACCAACCCTCACCCCCGTACCCCCTTCCACCAACCCCCCCCCCCCCCACGCCCAAACAAACCACACAGGCGCGACACCCACAAGACATCAATAACACGCGGCGTGACAAGATGGGCGTGATAGGGGGGAGAGTGACAATGAGCCTCCATGACACGCTGGGATGTCTCTTTCTTACCCCCGCGGCGCGCTGGGATGACGTCACGGCTTCTTTCCACGTTTGCTTTGTCTTTTTTCTCTCTCTTATTTTTATCTCCCTTTTCTTATTTTTTTCAGATTTCTCTTTTTCTTTCTCTGTCACTTCCCTCTTCTTGTTTCCCTTTCTTTTAGTTTCTCTTCCTACATTTTGGAATTACTGTTTTTGTTATCATTACTATCATTGTTATTATTATCATTTTTATTGGTATTGTTATTATTTAATATCATCATCATTATGATCATCATTTTTTCTTATTATTGTTGTTGTAATTATCATTATTATCATTATCATTATAATTGTTATCATTATCATTATCATTACCATTATATTCAATATTGTTATCATCATCACTATTAATATCATTACCATTATCATCATTAATATTACTATTATCATTATTATTACTATTATTATCATTATCATTATCATCGTTATTTTATTATCACTATTGTTATTGTTATTATTAATATTATTGCCTTTGTTATCATTTTTATCATCATAATCCTCATTATTTTCATCACCCTCATCAAAGGTCTTCTTATTCGTTTTCTCGTCTTCCTGTTCCTCATTCTCTTTCTTGCCGACCTTTATCACAATTACTATTCTTTTTCTCTTTTTTGTGTGTGGGAGCGGGTCTGTACAAGAACAATCGTTGTCTCGGATCTCCTCTCTCTCTCCTCTCTCTCTCTCCTCTCTCTCTTCTCTCTCTCTCTCTCTCTCTCTCTCTCTCTCTCTTCTTTCTTCTTTTTTTCTTTCTTTCTTTCTCTCTCTCTTCTCTCTCTCTCTCTCTCTCTCTCTCTCTCTCTCTCTCTCTCTCTCTCTCTCTCTCTCTCTCTCTCTCTCTCTCTCTTAATGCTAACTTTACAACTTCATCTTCCAAGGTAATAGAAACAGATGCTGGCATAACTTTATGAATTAATTGTAAACATCTAAGTGCTATGAAAGAGTAATTCACGAAAGAATTTCAAATGCTATTATATAATACTTTAAAAAAGTGAAAGATTTTAAATTCTACATATGAAAACTAGTACCAAACTTCTTTTAAGGGGACTGACTTTAACAAGTTTCGATGTCGTCTGGTTTTTAGGGAGGAAATAAACAGATAACAAGTACCTGACAAAAAGGGAGGGAATTTTATGGATATAATCTTTTATTTCATTTATCTATCTTTCATTCTATTTTTTTTTTTCTCTTTTGTGTCCATAAGAAACACAGACTTCCCAGTGAAAGGGAAAACAGTCATTTACCTGTGAGCAAACTTTTCAGAGAAAGGATGTATCTTAATTTTCTTTGATAGGTTTGCTCATATACACACTTCCTTGACGAAAAGGCAAATCTAAAAAAAAAATAAAAGAAATAAAAAAAAAAAACACAAAAAATACAACAAAAAGATCCTTACTCTCTCCTAAACAAACTTATCAAAGACAACCAACAGTCATCTGTGTTTAACCCTGAACATTTTTGCTTTGATTGATGTTGCCTCCTCCATCGCGGGCGGCCTGGCTCACCGCTGGCCCGCCCATACGTCCTGGACCGAGCCACGTCGGTCTCTCGGCTCATCTGTTTAGTGAAGGACGCGCAGATGACGGGCGTATCGACTCTCGCATCTTGATCACGTCTTTAGCAGCATCCATAACCAAGCATCTGAATATTTTGTAACAGTTTTGAATGGCATAGCACTTTACGCTATGCTATACCTCTTTAATGGAAAAATACATTTATATAAATTCTGAATATTTTGTAAAAGTTTTGAATGGCATAGCACTCATTAATCTTTACTTCTTTGATAGAGAAATACATTTATACAAATTCCGTTAACATGAGGATAACACATTTCGAAATCCTTCCCAAGTGTCCCCAGTCAGCTTTGAATAACGTGAATATCCAGTTAGGATTTCGGAACCGTTCCTGTCCAATCAATAACGCTAGTTTATGTTTAATTGAAGTCTTCCACGGGGTAAATGCATTACCTGCTTTGGCTGCGAAGGAAAGGCACAGCAAGCGAGAGGGGGAATACCCGGATTCTGACCCTCATCCCGATAGCGAGATCTCGGAATCCAGGCCTGATACTCCTTTCATGGTATCACGTAGTTCTAATTCGATTACTGGGGGGAAAGAACTCCTGACACAGCCTCCCGTTCGGATAGAGCCGGATACAGCCTTCCGTACAAGAAGTAGAAGCGGATGAAAATATGTTCACCTGTTTTTTTTTTTTTTTTTTTTTTTGGGGGGGGGATATGAGAAAGTGGGTTATCAGGGGAAAGATTGAAAGGATTTTTCTTTTTCTTTTCTTTTTACTACTGCTCTCTCTCTCTTTTCTCTCCTCTTTCTCTTTCTCTCTATCTTTATCTATATCTATCTATATGTGTGTGTGTGTGTGTGTGTTGTGATGTGTGTATTTATATATATATACCAGTAAAGAGAAAATCAATTGCATAACAGAGACAACAAAGCAAACATACATATATAGATAAACATCAAAGCTATAAGATTAAAAAAATATGGAGAAAACAAAAAATACATTTCTCTCCCTCTCCCATTCCCGCGGAGCGAATTGAGAAATGAACTCGTAAGTGAGATATTTGGCGTGATTCAAGTTTCGCAAAAGTTGAATGAAAACTTTGCTCGGCCCGAATGACCTTTCTTTATTATCAATAAATTCAACTTGGTATCTGCGAAATTAGACGTAACATAGCCCGGCCTGAAAACTTTGAACTTAAATGCGTTTATTTTCTCTCTTTTTCTTTCTTTTTTATTATAGTTTTAGATTGAGAGACGAAAAAAACTTCTCTCTCTCTCTTCTCTCTCTCTCTCTCTCTCTCTCTCTCTCTCTCTCTCTCTCTCTCTCTCTCTCTCCTCTCTCTCTCTCTCTCTCTTCTCTCCTCTCTCTCTCTTCTTTTTCTCTTTAACTTTCTCTTTCTCTATCTGTCTATCTGTCTGTCTACTTATCCATCTATCTGTCTATCTCTAACTCTATCCCTTTGTCTCTTTATCCTCCTCTTTGTTTGCCTCTCTTTCTTATACCCCGCTTTCCTTTCCTTTACCCCCCTCCCCCTCTCTTCTACCCCACATCTTATTATCCCCCTCCCTCCCCCTACCTTTTAACGCACCTTCCTCTCCTCTTTTTCTCATTTCTTTAACTTAGTGTCCCATTCCTTTGCTGTTTCCCCTCCTCCTCCTCCCCCTCCCTCCCTGCTCCCTCTCCTTCCTCCTCTCCTTCTCCTCCTCCCTCTTCTCCTCTTCCTCCCCTCCTCCTTCTCCCCTCCTCCCTCCCTCCTCCTCTTCCTCCCCCCTCTCCTCCCCCTCCTCCTCCCCTCCCCCTCCCTACTGCTCCCTCCTCCTTCCTCTCCCCCTTCCCTCCTCTCCCCCTCCCTCCTCCTTCTCCTACTCCCCCTCCTCCTGCTCCCCCTCCTCCCACTCCCTCAACCCTCCCTTACCCCAACCAACCCCCTCTTTATTTTCTCACTCCTTCCTTCCCTTCCCCCTTCCCCTTCTCCCTTCTCCCACTCCACTCCCTCCTCCAACTACTGCCTTACTCCTATCCCCTCTCCCCCCCCCCTTCTAATTAACCCCCTCCCCCTTCTCCTTTCCCTCCATCAACCTATCCCCTCTCCTCCCCCTCCCTCCTCCACTAATTTCTTCCCCCACCCTCCTCCTCCCTCTATTAACCTACCCCCCCCTCTTCCCTCCTCCA
>NW_020869335.1:448545-451045 GCF_003789085.1 Penaeus vannamei | reverse complement strand
CACTCACTCTCATCTCTCTCTTCTCTCTCTTTTCTTTCTCTCTCTCCTTCTCTCTCTCTCTCTCTCTCTATCTCTCTCTCTATCTCTATCTATCTATCTATCTATCTATCTTTCTATCTATCTATCTCTATACGTGTGTGTTTCTTTTACCTGTATTTCATCACCATCATCATCACCATATTTCTTTACACGTAACACTTACCTAGCATGTTTAATTATTTCACTCAGGAAAGTTTGTGGCACGAAGCGGATTTCCCCTTTTTCTTCTTTTCTCTTCCTCTCCTTTAATTGGCCGTGAATCACAATTACGTCTTTTATAATAGTTATGATGGTAAGCCAACTGGCGAACTTTCTAAGCTTTGTGCATGGCTGTTTCGCACACAGATAAGAATCTTGCCGTGAGATTTATCGCTCAACATTGCAAGGCCTAATTAAGATATGCAAATCGTTTTCATAATGTCCCGCAGAGAGAGGAAGTAAGGAAAGGGTTGAAGCGAAAAGGGGGTTTCCGATCCCCCTTCTCCTGTGCTTCTCTTGGGTTCTGTCTCTCTTCTTCCTTCGTGTGACCTTTCTGTTTTTCGGTCATGTTTCTTATTTCTCTTCTCTCTCTGTGTCTCTTTTGGTATTACGTGAGTTCTTTCTTTCTTTCTCTTTTTTTAGTATTCCATGAGTTTTTTCTCTCTCTTCCTCTCTTTTATATATTTCTCTTTGTTTTCGTTTTTCTTATAAACTCTCCTTCCTATATTCACATTTCCCCCTTCTGTTACTATCTCTTTCCTTTCCATCCTCTTCCTCTCCCGTCTCTTCCTTCCCTTCTTCCTACTTCCTTTTGTGCCCTTTCTCCTTCTTCATTTATTCCCCACTTCTTTCTACTCTTCATACCCTTATATAGACAGACACAAACAGAGAGAGAGGCGTGAAAAGCAAGAGAACGGAGTGATACATAACGAACCACGAGAGTAAGAAAGAACGACACAAAAACAAAAGAAGATACACGTAGATTTATACTATAACGAGAATTCATTCACGCGATAAATTCCGGCATAATGCGGTCGTTCCCGGCCAAAAATTCTGAGTCCCGGATGTACATGCGTTTCGTGGCATCTGCGACGGAGAATTTACGGAAGATTTCAAGGTGACAGAATGGGGTCACGAAGGAGATGGAGGGAATGGGGAAGGGGGGGGGTTATGGGGGAAGATTGGGGGAGAAGGATTGGGTGGTGAAGGGGATAGAGGGGTTGGGGATCAAGACACTGGGGGAGAGATTGGGGAAAAGGACTGGGTTACGAAGGGATAGAGGAGTGGGGGAATGGGGGTTGGGGGGGGGGATGGAGGAGTAAAGGATGGAGTACTTGGGAAGGGGGGGGGTGGAGCAGCTGTGGAGAGACGGGGGAAGAAGGATTGTGCTACGAATGAAGTGGATACACTTGGGCAGAAGGATTAGAGACTAGGTAAGAGGGATTAGGGAGGATTGGGGAGAGACTGGGTAAGAAAGATTAGGGAGGACTGAGGGAAAAGGATTAGGAAGAGACTGGATAAGAAGGATTAGGGAGGACTGGGGGAGAAGGATTGTGCAGAGACTGGGAGTGGAGGAGTATTGGAGAGAACGGAGAAGAAGGAATGGGGAGAGACTGGGAGAGAAGGATGGTGGGGAGAGAATTGCCCAAAGATTCGATATAGTACTGGGATTAGGTAGGGGCTGAGAGAGAGAAGAACTGAGGAGCAGACAATGATAGGAATTTTGGGAAGACAGAAAAGGGGAATAAGGGGAGACAAGAAAGGGTCGGAAGAGGGGAAAGAATGAGAGTTCCAAGCCGGATAAAGGAAAAGAGGAAGGGGACAGAAAAAAACCGAAACAGGACCAGGAAAGAAAGTGAAAGAGACAAAATATATACACGAAATACAATATACAAAACGAACACACTCACGATACGAATAAACGAATAATTAAAACGTTACTAGCACAAACATATATACAAAAACGCACGACACTTAACTCGCGTTTGGTCTGTGACGAGTAATAGTTTTTGCTTCACTTAATCAGAACCGCGACGGACTAGCGCTCGCTTTAGTCAAAAGCACACGGAACATTGTTTTTTCTTACGGAAGCACTGGGATACATGACCTGAAAGTTCTGTCTCCAACGGTGTCCGGCACCGGCAGCATCCTGCAACCTTGGGGGTCACCTCGGTGGCCTGGCGGCGGGCACACCGCTTGTCAGCATACCCAGTCGCTGCTCGAGGTAATTGCTGGTTCACGAGGACACCGGTACTGCTATGGTTCACGGTGTCAATCGAACGGGCGAACAGGTCACCCGGTCGTCTGGTCGTCCTTAGCTGCGCTGTCAGCATCCGCAGCCGTGCAATGGGATGCCCTGGGCCGAGAGAGGTCGCGAGGGGCCAACGGAGGGCCATAGTACCACTACAGGGGTAGGGAGGGGAGGTGATATCCTGATTGGGGGGAGGGGGTAGGAAGGGGGGAGGTGAAATCCCGATTGAGG
>NW_020869335.1:441045-443545 GCF_003789085.1 Penaeus vannamei | reverse complement strand
GCTTATCAATCTAGTTTACTTTTTATCGTCTTGGTGTATCGGATTTTGAAAGCTTTATTAAGGAGAAGTGAGGCAGGTTTCGTAAGGAGGGTCTGTAATTCTGCTGTTCTGTAACATGTTGGTAACTGGTGCCCTTTCTTCATTTTTTCCTCTTTTTGTTTCTTTTCTTCTTCATTATCTTGTTCTTCTACTTATTTCTTTTCTTCTTCTCTTTCTCCTTATTTTTTATCTCTCTCTTCTTCTGTTTCTTTTCTTCTCCATTTTCTTCTGTTCTTCTTCTGCTTCTCATTTTTCTTCTTTCTTTCTCCCTCTTTTGATTTTCGTCTTCTTTCTTTCTGTTTTCTTCTTCTTCTCGTCTCTCTTTCTTTCTGTCTTCTTCTTTTTCTTATCCTTCTTCTTCTTCTTCCCTCTTCTTCATCTACATCTTTTCTTTCCTCTTCTCCATCTTCCTCTTCTAATATTACTTCTACCACTGCATCTTCATTTTCTTCTTCTCCTCTCTTTCTTATGCCCTGAAGGAAAAGGGAGAGGCAAAGAAGGGAAAAGGAACAAGTATGGAAAAGGGGGGGGGGGAGGGAGGCAGCTTGGGGTATGGAGACGGTGGTGCGGGGGGAGAAGAGGGGGGGGGGTAGCTAAGGCCCAACGTACCCATAATTCCCTGTTTACTTTCCTCTCTTTAAAGAAAAATATAAAAAAAGAAATAAAAAATGAAATGAAAAACTGACAGAAAAAGAAAAGAAAAACTGAAATGAAAAAAAAAATTAAGGGTTATAACAGCTCTATCGTGTGATAAAAAAGCAACATGGGAGTGGAATTTTTTATGCTCGGAGGCTAGCGTACTGCAAGATTCAACGCAGCTGTGCATAGCTAATGGGCGTCCTATGAATGAACCTCTGAGATTTAAAATGGCTTTTTGTTGCTGTATTTATTGCAATATAGTTTAAAGATTGATATAAAACGATAAGAATAATGATATGATTATGATGATAAATGCAATAAGGATGATAATCATCACAACAGTTCTGAAAATGAGGATGATAAAGATGATCATGTAAATTATGTCAATCATAAGAACAACAATAGTTATAATGATATTGATAAGCAATAATCATGATAACGATGATAATGATGATGGTGATGATGATGATGATGATGAAGATGATGATGAAGATGAAGATGAAGATGATGATATGATAACGATAACAATGATAATGATAACAGTTATATTAGTCAGATATTGTATTATCTATAACAATATTCAAACAAACTACAGCAAACAAAAACCACAGTCCTCAACATACAACAAAAAAACAAACACAAAAACAAAACAAAGTACATCAAGACGACCATTCCAAGCGTATTTCCTTTCCACAAAACTCACAGACATGAATAAACAAAAGATGATATATTAATTTGAACCTTAAGGGCAGAAGTAACAGATTTCACCTCAAGCGAAGCCCGAAGTTAATGACCTGTCATGTTTGACGTTCCTTAAACAGCTGAGAACACGTGACTTGCGTTTTTGTTTTTGTTTTTTATATTGATAATTCTAATCATGTTAATAATAGCTTCACGTTTCGTATCGATTCGTCACCTTTGCACGATAGATAAAGCAATCTACTTCGGTATTTGGTCATCTGTTTTGTTTGACTTTTCCTCATTTGTCAGAACATTTAATAACTACTTATCTACCTATGTATCGGGCTATCTATTACCTGTATGTCTGTGTAAGTTATTGTTTAATCACCGGTTAAACCTTTTATAAACCCGTTCAATTTTCTTTATTGATTTGTTTGTCATTTTGGTATATCTATTTGTCTGCTAATTCATGCTCTTATTTGTTTGTTATTTTATCATTGTTCAAAGACTAGATATGTGTGCATTTCACCCGGTGTCTGGTAATATATTCATATATATCTACGGTCTCCATCTAGTTGTCTACCTGTCTAGACTCTTACGTCATCACATATAAACGCAAATGCGCGCGTGTGTACACATGCACACTCACACACACACACACACATATGTATATATATGTGTGTATTTGTGTGTGT
The DNA here is from genome assembly GCF_003789085.1 of Penaeus vannamei. NCBI lineage: Eukaryota > Metazoa > Arthropoda > Malacostraca > Decapoda > Penaeidae > Penaeus > Penaeus vannamei. The sequence continues at coordinate 441,491 of NW_020869335.1, read as the reverse complement.
ATTCATGTGTATACACACACGCACACACACACACGAATATACATGTACATACATATACATATATATACATATATATATATATATATATATATATATATATATATATATATATATATATATGTATTATATATATATACTATACATACACATACACACACACACACACACACACACACACACACACACACACACACACACACACACACACACACACACACACACCACACACACACACACACACACACACACACACACACACACACACACACACACACACACACACACACACACACACACACACACACACACACACACACACACACACACACACACACATATAGATAGATAGATAGATATGTATGTACACATATGTATGTATGTGATAAAAAGGAAAGAAAATAAAAATAGGTAGACTTGACAGAAAGGCAAAAAGCAAGTGTGAATAA
>NW_020869335.1:421045-423545 GCF_003789085.1 Penaeus vannamei | reverse complement strand
TAAAGCCAAGACATAATAATGACTCCTACGCGGCCAGTTTATAGCCTTTACGTCACAGGAACGCACTTACAGCAACGCTGATAAGCCTTGACAGCAGGGAATGGACAGGAGCGAAAGGCCCCACAGAAGAGAGGGGGAAGAAGAGAGGGAAGAGAGAGAAGGGGCGAGGATGAGAAGAGGGAGGTGAGAGAGAGAAGAGAAGAGACGAGATGCAGAGAGAGAGAGAGAGACCGTAGAGAGAGAGGAAGGAAAGTGAAGAGAGAGAAGAGAGAGAGAGAGAGAGGAGACGAAGACGAGAGAGAGAAGAGGAGAGAGAGAAGCGAGATAGAGAAAGGAGAGAGAAAGAAAGAGGAGAGAGAGAGAGAGAGAGAGAGAGAGAGAACAGGACAGACAGACAGACAGACAGATACAGAAAATGAAAGAGAATAATAAGTGATCATTATGTATAAAGTAAAATACAGAGAAAAAAACGGCACACTATCTGTCAACTAGAAATATAGTGTAATCAGCCACGCGGTCTATGTTTCGTATTTGTAAACACGTCAGACAAAGGGTTGAAGGGGCATGATGATATATTCCGAACAGCTGTTTTTTATATTCCCCTTTTTGCGCTGTGTTAAGAGGCAGGTTCCGAGTCTGACAGTGGTATCAGGCCGAAGATATTTGGGTATTGGTAAATGTCTGGCTTTTGTTCTTCTTCAGTTGTTAAAGAGAAAAAGTGTTTTCATTTCTTGAGATAATTTTTTTCTATTGATATAAACAAAATTCAGAATTCTTTTTACATCGACACTAAACTGCTATGATATACAAATCCATATATAATATTAACTAATACGATACAGATACGTACTTTCCTTCTTAACTCTTTAGGACTAACTTATATAATCTCTCTCTCTATCTATCATCTCTATCTATCATCTATCTATCTCTATCTCTCTCTCTCTCTCTCTCTCTCTCTCTCTCTCTTCTCTCTCTCTCTCTCTCTCTCTCTCTCTCTCTCTCTCTCTCTCTCCTCTCTCTCTTCTCTCTCTCTTCTCTCTTCTTTCTCTCCTCTCTCTCTCCTCTCTTTCTCTCTCTTCTCTCCTCTCTCACTCTCTCCTCTCTTCTCTCTCTCTCTCTCTCTCTCTCTCTCTCTCTCCTCTCTCTCTCTCTCTCTCTCTCTCTCTCTCTCTCTCCTCTCTCTCTCTCTCTCTCTCTCTCTCTCTCTCTCTCTCTCTCTCTCTCTCTCTCTCTCTCTATGTCGCCATTTTTTTACCGAATGAGCTTGCAAGATAAAGTGTGCCCATGCATTTGCATGCGTCATTAATATGCATGTTTTCAGTATCTGTCTCTTGGAATCTCTCTGCCTTTTTGTATATATTTTTCACTTACATTTTAAAGATATTTTTCCTCCTTTTTCCTTGTTTTGCTTATTTTCCCCCTTGAAATATTCTTTTGTTTAACTTCTCTTTAGCTATTATAATATCGTTAACAATTTATCTTTATTGTTATTGTTATCTACATCCATTAGCATTAGCATTGGCATTATCTTTATTATAACTATTGTTGGTGCTAACATGACAATGTTTATTATCATTATAGCTTTTTTCTTTAATATATCATCATTATTATCATTATTATTGTCATCATTATCATTATCATTATCATCATTACCATTAGCATTATTATCATTATTTTCATTATCATTACCATTATCATTATTATTTTAATAATCATCATTATTATTACATTTATCATCATTATTGCCATTCATTGTTCATTACTTATTATTATCATCGGTATTTCTATCATCATTTTATCATCATTATCATAGTGTTCTTATCACTCTTATCATTGTTATCATTTGTTTTATTATCATTATCAATGTTTCTGTTGTTAATATTATCATTATCATTGTTTCTGTTGTTAATATTATCATCATTATCATTATCATTATCATTATCATTATTATCATTGTTATTATCATTCACATTATTATCATCATTGTTATTTTTTTTATCTATACACAGGGAAAATAGGGTGACCTTCTCTACACCGAATAATTTCATTTGGGGATCGGATCGTGATCAAAGTTTCATTGGATTCTCCTCTGTCGACCTTTGGTTTAAAGAACTGTTATCTATATTCTTGCTGCTCCTAGTAATGTTATCTATTGTAGTAACGCCATTTTTATGGTGATTCCCAAGTTCTTCAGCCACTTTTCGATATTTGTTACACAACCCAGCGCCCAAGAATTACCGGAACCACATCCTAACAAATTTTCTATTAAGATCTTGGTGTGTCTCAATAATTTTCGCAGTATCTCTCTCTCTTCTCTCTCTCTCTCTCTTCTCTCTCTCTCTTCTCTCTCTCTCTCTCTCTCTCTTCTCTCTCTCTCTCTCTCTCTCTCTCTCTCTCTCTCTCTCTCTCTCTCTCTCTCTCTCTCTCTCTCTCTCTCTCTCTCTCTCTCTCTCTTCTCTCTCTCTCTCTCTCTCTCTCTCTCTCTCTCTCTCTCTCTCTC
>NW_020869335.1:408545-411045 GCF_003789085.1 Penaeus vannamei | reverse complement strand
TTTTTTCTCTTTTCGGGGAAAGTGATTTAGTGGCAATGCGACTGGCCAGGTCATTGCCCTTCCCGTCAGTGTTGCAACATCTCAATTGGATTTCCTTTTAGCGCTGTTTCGACACTGAACAAGCTGGTTTGTGATAAGAAATTTCCCCACATTTCAGTTTTTTCTTTTCTTTCTGTATTTTCCTTTATTTTTTGTTAATCTTATTTTTAGGAGACCTTGCTGTGAGATATGTTTCACAAGAAGAGAAACTTTTGTTTTATTTATGCCATTTCGCCTTTTGTATTATATACGGATTTTTTTTATATTGTTTTGTTTAAGTGCATTAGGTTTTTCAACTTATTTTTTAGGCCTACCTTGCATGAGGGAGTTAATACCTGGGACCGTTCATTAAGATTCTCTCTCTCTCCCTCTCTCTCTCTCTCTCTCTCTCTCTCTCTCTCTCTCTCTCTCTCCTCTCTCTCTCTCTCTCTTCTCTCTCTCTCTCTCTCTCTCTCTCTCTCTCTCTCTCTCACCTCCCTTCCTCCCTCTCACCCTCCTCCTCTCTCCTCCTATCACCCTCCCTCTCTCTCTCTCTCTTTCTCTTTCTCTTTCTACCTCTCTCTCTCTCCCTTTCCCTCTCCTTCTTTCTCTCTCTATTATTATTTAATACTTCTTTGGATGCAAATTCATATACCGTGAAAAAACAAATTCCTTCCGTGAATTCTTGAAATTGATTTTTTTGTAAATAATTTAAAATTACAAGAAAATAAAAATAACAACAAACAGATTGTTGTTTTGACTTGATAATTTTACACAAGAGTTGAAACAAATTGAATTCACGTAACAGAAACAAAGAATTAGAGAGCAAGATAGAAACGAAGGCAGAGGAAGACAGAAAGAAGAGAATAGAGAAGGCCTCTTCCCCTTCTTGAAAAAGATAAATAAATAAAAAATAATAATGATTTCGAAAAATAAAAGAAAAGAAAATTTACGAAACAGAAACAAAGAATTATAGAAGAACAAAAAAGAAAGGCTAAGATAGACAGAAAGAAGGGGCTAGAGAAGACTCCTTTCCCCTTCTCAAAAAAAAAAAAAAAAAAAAAAAAGAAAAAAAAGACAGAAAAGACAGAAAGAAGACCCATTTCCCTTCTCCCAAAAAAGGGTAAAAAAAAAAAAAGAATACTTTACTCCCGCACTGCGTCTGGCGTTGTGGAGGAGAGCGGGCCGTTGGTGGCGGAGGCAGTAGTCCATCAGCAATTCAGATTGTGTCTTATGCGATGGGCCGCACCGCCGTCGCTGCGAAATGGAAAACACGTTGAGACACGTTTCTTTTGTTGTCTTGGCTCGTGGTGGTATGGTTGTGTGTGCTTTCGTGTGTGTTTGTTTGTTTGTGTGTATTTGTGTGCGTGTGTGTGTTTGTTTGTTTGTGTGTGTGTGTGGGGGGGTGCTTTGGTATTTATCTGTCCGTTGAGATAGAGAGAGGAGAGGAGAGAGAGAGAGAGAGAGAGAGAGAGAGAGAGAGAGAGAGAGAGAGAGAGAGAGAGAGAGAGAGAAGAAGAGAGAGAGAGAGGAGAGAGAGAAGAGAAAGAGAGATCAAGATGAAAGAAATATCAAGCGTAAAACCACGCGAGAGAGCGATTTATAAGTACACGCAGCCAGAAACGTGAAATGAGAAGAGAAACTCGAATCATCTCAAGGCGGAAGGTGCACGTGCAACATCTCGAAAAAGAAAAAAAAAAAAAAAATCACAAAAAAGTGAGACGTTGAAGGTTTATAACAAATCTCGCTCACATTTTGCGATTTTGAATCGTCTTAGCGAGAGAGAGAGAGAGAGAGAGAGAGAGAGAGAGAGAGAGAGAGAGAGAGAGAGAGAGAGAGAGAGAGAGAGAGAGAGAGAGAGAGAGAGAGAGAGAGAGAGAGAGAGAGAGTGAGAGTGAGAGTGAGAGTGAGTGAGTGAGAGAATGGAATGGGAGGGAAGCGGAAGGGAGGGAGGAAGTATGGAATAGATAGATAGATAGGGGGATACAAGGAAAGAGAGAGAGAGACAGAGAGAGAACGAGAATCAGAGTCAGTGAAAAAAATATAAAGGAAGACATAGAATAAGAAAAAAGAAAGCATTTAGCCCCTGGACCGCGACGCCCAGTGTTGTCTGACGCGGTGCTGGAACGAAGCATAAGGGGGGAGGGGGGAGGGGGGGGCGAGGCAAATCGCGCGATGAGTGTCTCGTTTAACGCTCCTCGTTCACTCTTTCTTCTCTGTGCCTTGTTTTCTTTTCTGTTTTTCTCTGTTATCGTTGTTTTCTGTTGTTGCATGTTTATGTAAATGTACAAATCTTTGATCACGTGGTGAATACATTTGGAGATATCTGTTTAATATCACATGAAGGCGTGCATTTGCATCTGCTTACATATCGATACGCGCTTGGGTACAAAACTACGCAGGAATACGCACACGCACGCACCGCACACACACACGCCGCACGGCACGCACGCACGCACGCACGCACGCACGCACGCACGCA
>NW_020869335.1:391045-393545 GCF_003789085.1 Penaeus vannamei | reverse complement strand
CTCAACTACGTGTCGAAGGCAACACAGCGGAACACCGAACAAAAAGTGTCAGCATATGGAACGAGACAGGGACGAGGAGGAGGTTAGAGAAATGTTCAGGGTCGTCGGTCGCTTTTTAATCGCTTCTCCCCTCTCCCTTCCCCCCCTTCTCTCCTCCCCCTCCTCCTCCTCGCACCTCCCTCTTCTCCCCCTTCTCTCCTCTCCCTCTTCTCCCTTTTCTCGCAACTCCCTCTTCTCCTCCTCCCACCTCTCCTCTTCCCCTTTTCTCCTCTCCCTCCCGTTCCCTTTTCTCTCCTCCCCCTCCCCCCTCTCAGCTCACTATGGGTAATGAAGCTGTGGGAGGGGGGTTTAGAGAGGAGGGGGTTGCATGGTGGAGAAAGGAGTGGTGTGGGAGGGAGGGAGGGGGTGGTTGGGAGGAAGGTAGGGGAGGGTTGGAGGAGGAGGGTAGGGGGTGGATAGAGGAGGGTAGGGGAGGGTGGATAGAGGAGGGTAGGAGGGGGGAGGGAGGAGGACGAAGGAGTTGGAGGAGGGGAGGGTTGTTGGAGGGCGAGGGGAGAGGGAGAGCGGGAGTGGGATAGAGGAGGAGTGAGCGACGAAGGTGAGAGGGAGGAGAGAAAGTTAACAAGAGAGATAGACAAACTGATAAATAGATAGACATAAAGAGATAGAGTAGGAGAAAACAAGAACAAGTATAAAGAGAGAAAAGGAATGAAGCAAAAGCGCCAAAAAGAGAGATAGTCCCACCCACCCACCTGGAACCGCCATGACGCGCACTTTCCCGCCAACAATACCCCCAAACCGTCGACTTCTTGTCCTGTTTCAGAGAGAGGGCGAGTATAAAAACAACAACCCAGAGATAACAGTTACAGTTGCAACCGATATCCACCGTCGTTAACTTACGATAACGACCAAACGTTTCCACCAACGTTTGTAGTTTTGCATTAAACTTGTAAATACATTGGCTAGAGTGAAATTACGAAAGGATTCAAACACAGGCATTCCGTTGGCCTTCGTGGTCGGAGAAGTCTGGCCTTTGGTGTTTTAAGGACGGGGGGGGGGGAGACTTGCGCAATTCGCTTTTTAGATTTGGGAGAGAGAGAAGGAAGGGGAAGGGAGAGAGAGAGAGAATGAGAGGGAGAGAGAGAGAGAGAGGGAGAGAAAAGTAGGAAGAGAGAGAGAACGAGAGAAAAGTAGGGAGAGAGAGAGAGAAGGAGAGAAAAGTAGGGAGAGAGACAAGATGGCGAGAAAGAGATAGGTAAGGAGACAGGGAGAGGGAGAGAGGCAGGTAGATAAAGATAAGGAAGAGGAAATATGGAAAGAGGATGAGAGTTATAGAGAGAGTAGAGGAGAGAGATAAAAATGGGAAGGGAGGCAAATAGAAGGAAGAAAGGAGAGGATGAAGGATAGACAGATGTAAAGAGAGGAAGCAGAACAAGGTAGGAAAGAAAGATAGGGTGGGAGGTACAGCAAAAGAGAAAGAAAGAGGAAAAGGGAGAGAAAATAAAAACAAAAAGGGATAATAAATGAGAAAGAGAGAGGAAAGGGAGAGGGAGAAAAAAGGAAAAGGGAAAAAAAAAAAGAGAGAAAGAAGAATGGAGAAGGAAAAGAAAGATTGAATCCACATGAAAGGTTTTCACACTCGGCAAAATGCACAGTATGTACGTCGACTTCTCTGGGTTAATGTCAGATGCATAGGCCTCAGGTATATAGGTCTTGGGTCAGGAGTGCATGTAGTACCCGTGCACAGTCTTCTCTTAGTTTGAGGTGTAAGATTCTATTTATTTTAAACTAAAGAGCAGTGTGTTTGATTTTGTATGTTATTATTTTTTTTAATCTATTAAATTTTGTTTATTAATTTTGATTTGTAATGAGCATTGATTTTGTTCATTTTTGTTTATTCATTTTTGATAAGGACTTGTAATGAGCAGTGTGTTTGGTTTTGTAGGTTCGAGTTTTTATAAATCTATTTATTAATTTTTGTTTATTCATTTATTTTCATAAGGACTTGTAATCACTACGATGCTCGGTAGATATGCGCGTCATATTGCATCGGAATCATTACTTAATCAGCTCAAAAGAAGTAAATCAACTCTGCAGATTCATTCCTCCGCATCACAAACCAAGCAGCTTGCCATCGGAACTCGGTGAGTCAATGAAAATCAATATTTAGTCACCAAAATGAATGAGAGAATGTGTGAATAAATGTTAATGAATGAATAATAAATGATAATAAAATGAATGTATGGATATGTAATAAGACAATCCCTGACGGTCACAGGCTTTTCCCTTATGTTTTTCTTTGAGAATTAGAACATAGCTTGAAATTCCTATCTGAACATGTGTAGAAAGGAGAGAGAGAGGGGGAGGGAAGAGGGGAGTGGATGGAGGGTAGGAGAGGAAAGGATGAAAGGAAGGGAGAGAGACATGCAGGCGAGTAGGCAGACATGCAGGCAGGGACGGAGGGAGGCAGGTAGGTAGGTAGGCAAGCAAGCAGGCAGAC
>NW_020869335.1:373545-381045 GCF_003789085.1 Penaeus vannamei | reverse complement strand
ATTAGATTAATGAGATATGAGTCAACAGTCGGGATCTGTGAGGCTGTAATGAGTAATAAGTTTATTCAAGTTATTGTGAGTTTTGAAAATAAATTTCAAGGGGGTAATGTCTAAGGTTTGTTTGGAATTAGATGCTGAGAGAGAAGGGAAAACTAAAGAAAGTGATATAGTTAGGAAACGCCGATAAAAAGGTAAATGGAAAAATATGATGACTCGGTGTTTTAAGTGAAGGCAAGTGGCAAGAACATAAAGGGCATAGATTCGAGAGAGGATGTAAGAGAGAAGAGGGAAAGGGAGATGGAGCGGGAGAGTGTGGGGAAGGGCGGATTAGGAAAGAAAAGGAAGGGAGAGTGAGAGAGAGCACAAAGCAAAACACTCACATACATGATATAGGCTCTGAATTGCTTTATACACACACACACACTCTCTCTCTCTCTTCTCTCTCTCTCTCTCTCTCTCTCTCTCTCTCTCTCTCTCTCTCTCTCTCTCTCTCTCTCTCTTTGAATATATGTATGTGTGTGTGCGTGCGTGCATTATATATTATACACATAGGTAGATAGATGTGTATAGATATATATGTATATATATATATATATATATATATATATATATATATATAATATATGTAAATAGATTTCTCTATGTATGAGCTAGTGTGTGCGCACGCGAGCGCTTGTGTGTATGTACATACTGAGAGAGAGAGAGAGAGAGAGAAGAGAGAGAGAGAGAGAGAGAGAGAGAGAGAGAGAGAGAGAGAGAGAGAGAGAGAGAGAGAGAGAGAGAGAGGGGGGGGGGGGGAGAAGGATGTAGAGAAACAAAAGAGACAAGGAAAACAAATGCAGCGAAAAGCTTAAAAATGCAGATAGAAAAGAAGTAGGGAAGAAAAATGAGGTAAAGAACCAGTTACTAAGAAACAGGAAGAGACAAGGTAGAGTCAAAGCACAGGTGTTGGCTGCAGGTGTAAATCAGATGTATGATAATCCATAGCTTTTGTAAAAGACCTTTGTCTGTTATTAAAGCAGAGACGTATCCTTTGTTTCTAATAATAATAATGACAATAATAATAATAATAATGATAGTAATGATAATGATGATAATAGTAAAAAGATGATAATAAAAATAATGGTAATAATAATGATAATGATAATGGTATTAATGATTATAATGATAATATTAATGATAATTATTATTATCCTTTGTTTCTAATGAAAAGTTATATTGACTTCAATTTTGCACTCTAAAATAAGGGTATTTTAGATTTACGCATATTGTTTTTCGCTTGGTTTAATGCATGTGTAAAAGATGATCAATAAAAATCATGCTTAGTAACCTAGAGACCCTTTGTTCATTACCTTGAATTTCAATATCTTTTCTGTACAGCCTTGGCACGTTTGCACAGGTGTGGACTCGATTCTTGTCGGTATGTGTAGATGTACCTCAGCATATCATTAGCTCCTTACACCTGCACACTCGAACAGCTGCACGGGCGAGGCGAGGGCGGGACACGAGCTTTGTCAGTTCCTCTCTGGGGCCGCGGCTGTGTCGGGAGTGACATGGGAGTGTCGGTGTTGTATCGGTGTTAGTGGTGATGGCGTCGGTGCAGTGGGAGTGGTGTTGGTGTCAGTGGAGGTGCTGCCGGTGTTAATGGTTGTGGGACTGATGACAGGGGTTGTGGTACCTGCGCCAGTGATTGTGGCATCGATGTTAGTCATACTGATATCTGTGTCAATGCATGTGGTATCGGTGCCAGTGCCTGTGGTATCGGCGTCAATAACTGTGATAACTGAGTTCCCTTCGGACGAAAGAGCTCGGGCATCGGCGATCGGCTGGGGAGAGAAGGACTCGGTTTCCGCAGAATTAATTGGCGTTTCGTCTTCTGGAGTTGCATAGCACAGTTCATCTTCGTCCTGCGGGGAGAGCGTGTTGAAGGCAGACCGTGATCGATGACCGAGAGCTATGGGGTTTCGAGGAGGATTTAACATTCGCTGCTGGCCACTTACGGAGAGAGTGGAAAGCCCGTAAAGTACAAGAAAGGATCTTATAAACGAGTGAACGTGTGAGGAAGGCATAGCATGGCGAAGGAAGGGAGAACGGTTCCCATCTCCACCGTTGACTGAGGCTGTAGCAGCACATTTAGCAACGTGATCAAGGGGGAATCCAAAGACACTTGTGCCATGGCGTGTCTGCATGACTCCGGCGCCACAGGTGTCCCCGCCGCATGACACTATTTTTGGAGTTGACGGCGACAGCGGAGTAATGATATGTGCTATTTTTGTACGTTGTGTTTACGAAGGATGGTATGGTTACTGGAAACGTAGTTGGGAAGTGAAGTCAGTTCATTGAATATGACCTGACCTCTAGATCATTTTTTTTGGTATTCGTTGCAATCGCTGTCACAAGCCCCACACCTCGCTGCCAGTCCGCCAAAGCTCTCTAAGTGAACCCATCTGACGAGGGAGCCGCCGTAGCATGCAAGCCCGGTCAGATGTTGCTCTCGCACCCCGCGACGTGCCCCCAGCGGAAGGCCCGGCCAAGCCCCACGGCTCAGGCTCCGCGCCCTTACAAGGCCTCTTTCTTCCAACTCTTCTTGGACCTGAAGTTTCCCTCCATGCCCCTGCCTTCGCGCCTCCTGCCCTTCGTCCTCCCTTCGCTGCCCAAGTCGCTCTCGTCCCTCCTCCTCAAGGTCAAGCAGCTGGGTCGTGTCTCGAGCACCGGAGGAGGGTCTTCGCTCGGTCCGTCGTGCGCCGACAAGGATGCTCGCTCGCTCGCGCCCTCTCCGCTCCCTCCCGTAGATGCCACTCCCTGCTGCTCCTGCTCCTCGTGCCGCCGCTGCTGCTCCTGCTGTTACTGCCGAGATCCGAAGGCGCAAAGGACCTCCGACGCGCGCTGGTTCACCTGGCTCCTCAGGTGAGACGTTTAGAGGCTGTCAGGACACTCACGCGAGGGAGGGGTGCCAATACTGGTCACAGTGTATACACGAAGAAATACATGCACGCAACCGTACACGCACATGCAAATACACCCGCACACACACACATCCTCAGACAGACAGACAGAAACAGATAGACTTATCAGAGGGACAGAAATATATCCAAAGAAACGCATCAGGGAAACACACAAGGAAAGCATCCCGAGCGAGACAATGGAACAACGTTTCCGAAACACGCGAGGAGTTATACCTTCAGACGAGTGAGGAAATGCCCAATGCAGTGCGGCCCGAAAGCGATTGCGAGCAGGCGCCAGGGATCCCCTCGTGCACATAAACCAATTCGAGAGATGATAGACGCTTATTGGAGACTGGGAATCGGTCTTTCCCCAAAGATATACGATAAAAGGGATAAGGAAATACGATAAAACGAATGCGGATATTCGACAAAAGAGATAAGGAAATACGATAAAACGAATGCGGATATTTGATGGAAGAAATAAGGAAATGCGATAAAACGGACGCGGAAATATAAAACAAACACGGGGAGGCGACAGAACGAAAAGAAGTGCGATAAATCGGATACGGGAATACGATAAAACGAGAACGGATGGACGATAAAACGAACGGACACTATTTTCTCCGTGTTATTTCGACACGGTGGCACGGCGGAAGCGCGGACAGTCGTGTTAAAGCTGAGTTAGTGCCACTCGCTGCCACAACGCGGTGCCCATCCCGCGTTGAGCCGAGGTGTATCATTTGATGCTGTATCTTGCGGCACGTTCGTTGTATGGAGGGTCGTGCTTATTGCGTAATTACAGCGTCGTGTTCTTTGTCTGTTTTTTGTTATAAGTAGCTAGCGTTTTTCTTTTCTTTTCTTCCTAAGGTTATATCTTCATTTGCGTGATGTTATATGTAATTTTTACGATATGTAAGATCTTGCTGTATTTCGTCTATTTTCTTTTTTATCTGGTATGTATTCGGTATTTGTATGAGTTAGATTGAATTTAGATTTTTTATTGAAATTATAAAGTATTTACGAATCATGAATACATCATTATTTCGATGTAATTGCTCACATGATCAAAAGCATTTTGAAGTTCTGTTATCAAATCCTTTTTTGTAAGAATTAAGGTATGAAAGCATATTTAAACATCCACAAATGCCTGTATTTGGTTATATACAATTAACATGTAGATGTACATTTTTGGGTCTATATATGCCAAGTATGCTTCGGGAATGTTGTGTAGCAGGTGTGTAAAGGTCTGTTTTGAGTCCGGGGAAAAAAAGCGAAGGAACGTGACCAGAAAATAGTTTTTGAAAAAAAAGGATACTAAAAGCACCAGGGAAAAGAAATATTTTTTTCCTTCCCGTAGAAATGGGAGCTGAACTAGATTGATTATTTTTTGTATCCAAGTTGAGGGTTAAGTATGTACTGTAACGTAATGTGATTCCTGTATGTTATCAATATTTCTCTGTATCAAATATCTCTCTCTCTCTCTCTCTCTCTCTCTCTCTCTCTCTCTCTCTCTCTCTCTCTCTCTCTCTCTCTCTCTCTCTCTCTCTCTCTCTTCCCATCTCTCTCTCTCTCTCTCTCTCTCCTCTCCTCCCCTCCTCCTTCTTCCTCTCCCTATATATATATAAGTAAGAGTAATATAAATGATATATCATTTGCTGGCAAACTAGGCAGATAGACACAATAGATGTATAGATATAGTTAGTGATAGATAAGCACGTTTTTTTTCTTTAATTCCTCTTTTTTCACCAAGGAGCGCATAGGCATCAGAGCTTTTCATACGAAATTTTATATATTTTTCCTTGGACTTTCATGCGGCGATTCACAGTATAACAACAGCTTTGCCTTCACCCCAAGCCCTGTTTTAAACCTCTTTGCATTTTCATCACGTCTCTTTTAGGGGATAAAGAGTGCGTGCTTCTGTTGCCGTCTGATACGAAGGTTTTCATAAAAGTGGACTAATTTTTTTTTTTATTAATTTTTTTTTATTATTATTTATTTTTTTTTTGGTGGTGGTGGTGGTTTTGATTATGCGAGAAATTGAGTATGTCAGATATCAGGGATTTAATTAATGTTGAAACCTTTGATTTGATGGGTAAAAAATTATTCGTTTGTTGTTTGGAATGAATATGTCAGGTTGAATGTATGTCGATATGTTAATGTTGATATTAAAGATCAATAGACGCTGATAATGAAAATAACAAATGTGATAATGATAACGACAGATCGATAATAACATTAATATTAAGAACGAATTTAGTACAGATAACCTAAATAACGCAAATCACAAAATTGATAATGAGAACGATTTTTTAGTAACGATAACAAAGGTAACCTTGATAACAAATTTGATATTGAGAACAAAAAATAACGAGGGTAGATATAATCTACATAACACTGCCATTATCATAATTGATGCGGTGCCGATCATGGGAAACATTTTAATTAAGTAGATGTTGTCGTGACTCAGCATGTATTTTATGCCTGGATAATTTTTCTCGCGTGTTTGGAGCGGCCGCTACTCCCGCTGGCGGTGTTTTGGCTGTTGTTGTTGTTATTACTTATTAATATTATTATTTTTTTGTTGTTGTTTTTGTTGTTGATGTTACTATTATTATTGTTATTGTTATTATTGTTGTTATTGCTATTATTATTATTATTATTATTATTATTATTATTATTATTATTATTATTATTACTATTATTATTGTTATTGTTGTTATTATTATTATCATTATTATTATTATTGTTGTTGTTGTTGTTGATGTTGATGTTTTTGGTGTTATAAGTAGAAGTAGTAGTATTTTTGTATTTTATTCTTGTTATTGTCATCATCTTTATTATCATTAATGTTATAAGTATTGGTATTATTGTTGTTATTTTTATTATTATTATTACTATTATTATTATTAGTAGTAGTAGTAGTATTATCATTGGTATCACTATTATTGTTATCATAATTACTATTATTATTGTTATCATTATCGTTATTCCTATTCTGATAATTATTATCAGTATCATCATCATTGTCATCATTATCAATACTGTTCTCAGCATTATTATTATTAGCCTTATGGTTATGCTCTTGTTTTCTACGCCATCATGATCATTAAAATCATCATTGCGGTTATCACACTCATCATCTTCATTATCGCCATCACAGTCATCATCTCTACCATGCTGATAGTCATTGTCATCATATATAAATAATTATCATCATTATCGTCTCTTCTGGCTCGTTTTATGCATTTGAAGTGCTATCACCTGCCTCACCTGTGCTTAACTGATTACTCCTTTTTATATCATGTTAATCATCCCACTTATTTTGTCCATAACGTCTTATCTCATGTGACTTGATTGGATTTTCCAGTTTATCCGTCACAAGGTACTCGTCGTAACTAGCTTATCGGAATCTTCGTATTATTTATGTTACAATCATATTGATATTCTTATTAATTTAATTCACTTACCACATTTTGTTGCAACTCTTACTGATTTAATTCACTTACCACATTTTGTTGCAACTCTTACTGATTTAATTCACTTACCACATTTTGTTGCAACTCTTATTGATTTAATTTACTTACCACATTTTGTTGCAACTCTTATTGATTTAATTTACTTGCCACATTTTGTCGCAATTCTTGTTGATTTAATTTCCTCGCCACACTTTGCTCGCTCGCCTGGCCTTGCTCCTCGCCCCTCGCTGACGCTCGTGTCTTCTCCTCCAGCAGCAGCGTCGCTTCGGCAGCGGAGGGAGGCGTCGCAGGCGGCAGCAGCAGCGGCGGCGGCGGCGGGTCGGGCCACGCCAAGAGCTGCGGCAGGTGCGGCGGCGGCTTCTCCATCTTCTTCAACAAGCGGGTGAGGTGCGGCGGCTGCGACTTGGCCGTGTGCCGCAAGTGCGCGCCCTGGAGTGCCGCAGACAAGGCCTACGTGTGCGGCGTCTGCTCGCAGCCCGCGCCGCCCACGCAGACCGAGCCGGAGTCGCCCAACACGCAGGCTGACGGTGAGGAGGGGGAAGGGGAAGAGGGAGGGGGAGGGGGAGGGGAGGTGGAGGGAGAGGAAGGGAGAAGGGAACAGGAGAGGGAGGCAGGGTGGAAGAAGAGGGAGGGAAAGAGGTAGAGAGGTAAGGAAAGGTAGGAAGAGAGAGAAAGAGAAAGAAAGAAGGAACGAAGGAAAGAGATAGAAAGAGATAAAAAAATATATATATAGATAAAGAGAGCGAAAGGCAGAAACCTATATGTCTATATACACACATGAAATAACTTGAACCAATAACCACATCTCAAAACCAAATAACCCAACCCCCTCCCTCCCCCTCCCCTGAACAGCGGCCCAACTCAAGGAAGTCGAGGAGAACGTGAGGGCGCACATCGAGGCCCTAGTGGAGGGTCAGGTCGGAGGCCCACTCGACCACGTCAACGCTGTCCCAAACTTGGCCCATTCCAAAGGTAAGGCATTCCCGAAATTCCTAATCTTGGGATTTTTTTTCTGTGGGTGAGAGATTCCTGGAATATGTTTTGGTGATTTGTGTTATTTTAGTTGTGAAATATTCGAT
>NW_020869335.1:349110-354110 GCF_003789085.1 Penaeus vannamei | reverse complement strand
ATACAACAGCATAAACAATTATAATATAATTTATATATAAATGTAAATATAAACAAGACTAATAATATAAATAATAATAATAGCACTATAAAAAAATCAATAATAATAGTATAAATAATGATAAAGATGACAAAATAATTTATGATATTTAGACTCAAAATATAATTATCGTCATCTACACCATTACCTTTATCAATAAGAATGACTAATAACCACAATAATAAAAATAGTAGTAATAAAATAGAAAAATAAAACAATAGTGATAACAATATGAATAAAATAATAAAAAAAATAAAAATAAAAAATCATAAAATATAACAAATAAAGGCAACAACAACAATTAAACCAAAAATAAGTGTAAAAAATAAAATAAAAGATAAAATTAATAAATTTAATGATAAAATACAATTATAAAAAATATAATGATAAAATAAAAACAAAGATAAAGATTAAGATAATAATAATGAAAATTCAAAAAATACTAATAATGGAAATAAAAAAATAAAAACCAAAAATTTTAAATATAATAAAAATAATTAAAACCAATAAAACCATAAAAAGTAAAAAAAAAGAAAATTGATAATAAAAATATATATAATTACAGAAATATAAAAAATAAAAATAATAAATAAAATAAAATTAAATTACTAAATTATGATAACAATAAACAAGTAAAAATAATCACATATATAATAATAGATAAAAAAGTTATCAACAACAATAATAAATATAAAAATAATAAAAAATTATAAAAACAAAATAAAAATATATTATTATTATTATTGTTATTAACAACAACAACAACAACCATTAGAATAATACTTTAGTAGTATTACAAATATCAGTATCAAAAATAATAACAAATAATAATAAAAATAAACAATAAAAATAACAAAAAATAATAGTAAGAGTAATAAAATAAACAAAAAATATTAAAACAATAAAATAATAACGAAAAATAACAATAATAAAAAGGATAATAAAAAAATAAATATCAAAATAACAAAATAACGGACAACTAAATAAGTAATTCAGATCATTAACACTATCAATTAACATTAATACTAATAATGCCATTAATAGATATGATAAAAAAAAAAAAAAAAAAAAAAAAAAAAAAAAAAAAAATACGGTAAAGCCACACTGAAAAATAACCTTGGGAATGTAATTGTCAAAAGAACTAAAGATTAATAACGAATCTTTAACACTAATGGTTATAAACCGTTAATATTTGGGGCTGGGTATGCCCTGGTATCGCTCCCCTAGACCTGGCCATGTCTACGTTTCCATGTTTGGATGTGTGCGTGCGTGCATGTCCTAGCTTGCTTGCTTGCTTGCATGTGCATATAAATGCATATGAATGCTTGAATGCACTTGTGCATATGAATCCTTGTGTGCACATGAATGCTTGCATGCGCTTGTGTGCACGTATGAATGCGTGTGCGTATGAATGCTTGCATGCGCTTGTGTGCGTATGAATGCTGCGTGTGAATGCGCGTTGTATGTGCCTGCGTATGTGCGCTGCGTGCGTGTGAATGCCTGCGTGCCTGCGTGCGTGTGAATGCCTGCGTGCGTGTGAATGCTTGCGTACGTGTGAATGCTTGTGTACCTGTGAATGCTTGTGCGTATGAATGCTTGTGTGCGCATGAATGCTTGCATGCTATTGTGTATGCTCACATGTGCTTGTGTGTATACAAATGCTTGCGTGCTTGTGCATATAAATGCTTGCATGCTTGTGTGCGTATAAATGCCTGCGTGTGCTTGTGAGCGTATAAATGCGTGTGCTTGTATGCATACAAATGCTTGAGTGTACTCATGTGTACATGAATGCTTGTGTATGACTGCGTGTGCTTGTGTTCGCATGAATGCATGCCTCTGCATGTACATATGCATGCTTGCATGTGCTTGTGTATGAATGCAGGCCTGTACATTTACATACATATGCTTGCGTGTGCTTGTGTGCATATGAATGCTTGCATGTGTATGGATATGAATGCTTACTTGTGTATGCATATGAAAGCATGCGTGTGCCTGTTTGCATATGAATGTATGCTTTGCATGTATGCACATGAATGCATGTGTGTAATTGCCTGTACATGTACGTTTGTGGGGTTGTCCATGTTCAGAGGTGTGTGTGCACACGTGTGCGTGTACACATGTGTGCACGAGTGTGCATGTACACGTGTGTGTGTGCACGAGTGTTGTACACGTGTGTGTGCACGAGTGTGCATGTACACGTGTGTGTGTGTGTGCACGAGTGTGTGTGCACGAGTGTGTGCATGTACACGTGTGTGTGCACGAGTGTGTGTGCAGAGTGTGAGTGTGTGCATGTACACGTGTGTGTGCACGAGTGTGCATGTATACATGTGCACGAGTGTGCATGTATGTGTGTGCACGAGTGTGTGGTGCACGAGTGTGTGTGCACGCACGAGTGTGTGTGTGCACGAGTGTGCATGTGTGTGTGTGCACGAGTGTGCAGTGTGTGTGTGTGCACGAGTGTGCATGTGCATGTGCACGTGTGTGTGTGTGCATGTACGTGTGTGCACACACGTGTACGAGTGTGCACACATGTGGTGTACGTGTGTGTGTGTGTGTGCATGTGTACACATGTGCGCATGTGTATGTGTGTGTGTGTGTGTGCATGTGCATGTGTGTGTACACGTGTGCATGTACAGATGTGCGCATACATGTATGTGCACACATGTGGGTGTACGCATGTGTGTGCATGTGTGCGCATGTGTCCATGAGTGTGCATGTGTGTGTGCCATGCATGAGTGTGCATGCGTGTGTGTACACATACATGGGTGTAGGTATCTGCTTGTTAGCATATTTGTTTGTTTGCTAATTATCAAGTATACCAGAGTGTATACCAGTGTGTGTAATCACGAAAATGTATGTTGGCAAATTTATGTATACATGAGAAGTCCCCTTTCCATGTAAGGAAAGTAAGCATGACAAGCATATATGCATGTAAACACAACAATCAATGTAAACAAACACAAAAAAAAAAACTTTGTAAATTCAAGTATTTATGTACACTGCCACTTACCAATATACATAAAAGCAGTTATGCACACAACACTATTCACTGTACCGAACTAAATACAGGTTTACCTACGATACGTGTACGAGACTATTTCCCTGTATTGGTAGTAGTAGTAGTTCCAAGTTGGACAATAATAAATAGTTTTAAAGCATCACAACACAAAGGCCAAACGCAGACTTTTTTTTTTTTTTACCCAACAGCGTCCCCAATCCAGCAGAGGTTATCCCCGGACACAGCTTCACAAACTCTTACTAATATATGGGAGACGCGACGCGTGTGTGTTTCCGCGCACACGCACAAGACAGAAAAGAAAAAAAAAATACGGTTTCTCTCCCGTGGATTTCCATCCCCCCCTCTCTCCCCCTCCCCCCCTGAGTACTGGCCGCCCACCCAGGGGTCAATTCAAACTGGGTGCAAGCAGCCAATCCTATCCTGGCTGCAGAAAAAAGACCGTTAGCAGGACCTGATATGCTTGCACCCGATTTCCGTCCGTGCGAATTCGCCCCAACAAGGACGCTTGTGTGTGGCGGCGCCTGCGGAATAAAGCAAAAAAAAAAATCCCCCACTATCTTGCCTGCGAATTAAGCTTCCCTCGAGGAGAGTTTGGGGCTTGGGAGCCAAAGGACGCGTCCACGGTGCCCGAGGACCTGGCCGAGGCCTGAGCGTCGGGTTCGCGAGGCATCGGGCGACTTGGCGGCAAAAGGTCGCAACCCACCCAGCTTTCGCTTTTAAGTCGATATTTCATTCCACACCAACTACTGGCGGCGGATCCCCTAACGAAAAATGCTCCCAGAACTCCACTTGGCCCATTAACGCCACTTTCGCCACACACTTAGGCCGACGAAAAGGCCCAAAAAGCGAAAATTTCCCCCGAGCCTATTATTGCGAGCAGGGCGAAGCGACGCTCACCCGCCATGGACGTCTGGCCACTTCTCTTGACATTTGTGACAAAGTGCGCCCCGTGAACTTTGCTTTTTGATGCACTAGAATCCCTCTCTAGGGTATCCTTTACAAACGTAGGAGTCGTTTCTCCACCTAGAAGGATGCAAATGGTCCCAAACGGGGCGAAAAGGCGACCCCCCGCCGCCTGGCCAGGGCCGTCGCCTCAAAATGCCGGTCTCGTCCCTCAGTACGACGCTGCAAGGTCCAACTGACAGAAATAAAGGCCGTTCTCTTCGCCGCCACATTTCACTGCAAGTAAACACAGGGGCGCCGAGGGGACCCGGCAGAAATGCTCACTTGCCCTGGCAGCAGCAGTCAGGGGGGAAAGGCGGCGCCAACAGTGCTTAGTATCAGCGGAGGGCCGGTGGGAAGGAAGTACTCACGGTGGCGTGCGGTCAGCTCGGCGAGTGCGAGTGACGCTCCTCGCCGCCCGCGCCCGCAGCCGCGCGACGTGGCAACGCCGCACGCCCAGACACGGCACACGAGCGGAAGTAAACATCTCGCGGCGGCGAACAGCGGCAACGTCGCACTGCATGACTCTCCCCACTCCTCGGCCGCCTCCTTCTCTCGCGATTTTCGCCGCTATGCAGCGCTAACACGGCCGGCTACTAACCTCTTTCGGTGGAGTGGACACTTAGAAAAGCCCCTGCCGGAAGGCGGCCCCTAAATAGGTCTAGAACCAGCAAAAACATTACCAGATATTTTCGCCTTCAGAGTTTCCCGGCTGATCTGTGCCATGTCTCGGTGTGAAGTGCGGCTTCTCGCGGCGCCCAGGTGCTCACGACGGGTCGCAGGCCGCCCCGGGCCCGAGGCCGACGCTCGCCGCCCCTGCTCGCGCCCTACGCCTCCAAAACCGCCCTTCCTGGCTCCAGGGGCGCCCTTTCCGCCCTAAAAAAGTTCTGGTGCAAACGAACAGGGGCCGCGGTGCGAGAAACCCCACCGCGCCGCCACGAGCCCGGCGAGCGCCCGCGAGGCCGCCCACGGCCGCCCCGCGCCGCCCTCGCCGCCCAAT
>NW_020869335.1:329110-344110 GCF_003789085.1 Penaeus vannamei | reverse complement strand
GGGGTCTGAGTCTTCCGTCTTCCATTCAGGGTCTTCCGTCCGGGGGCTGAGTCTTCCGTCCTCCACTCGGGGCCTGCGTGCTTGTCTTCCACTCGGGGGTTCCCCTGTTCAGTGCTTGTCCTTCCCGTTGTTGTGGTCGTGGGCGTTCTTCGAGGGCGGGCCCCTGCAGTTGCACCCCTCGCAGTGCCTCTTCCACTCGGCCTCCTTGATCTCGGCGTCCTTCACCCGAACCCTTCCTCATATGTCCAGCAGGACGGGCTTCGTCTCGCGGGCGCACGTTGAACGATGGACACGATCAGCTTCACGAAGCCCGTGTCCTTGGGCTTCTCGAGGCCGCGCTGCAGCCGGTTCTTCATGACGGCCACGAACTCCCCGGTTGCTCGCTGGCCGTCTTCGTCTGTCGGGGAAAGAAGAGCAAGGAATTAGGGCGGGGAAGCCTGGACGCACTTCAAGACGAAGTGCGCAGGGGGGGGGGGGGGGCTCCGGGCACCGAGTAGCGGCTCGGTAAGACGCGTGGGCTCGAGTGACAGGCGGCAGAAGTGGCCCTGGGAGAGGCAGGCTGGGGCTGGCCTCCGGCTCGGTCGCCTTTTGAGGAGGCACCTCTCGGCCCCGAGGCAACATGTACTGTTATATATATAGTATAATTATATATTAGATAGTAGTATAGATATAATATATATAATATAATTATATAGTATTATATATATTGTTATTACTATATATATGTATATAATAATAATATATGTTTCATATATAATTATATTTATTATATATATATATGTGTATGATTAACTATGTTTGAATATATATTTAGTATATATTGTTTTATATAATACTATATACGTTATAATATATATGCTGTTTATTATTATATATAGTTTTATATATATATATACTATATATATATTATTATATATAGTTATATAATCTATAATGGTAGTGTGGTGGATAGTGTGTGTGTAGTTGTGTTGTGTGTGGTGTGTTTGTGTGGTGTGTGTGTTGTGTTGTGTGTTATGTGTCGTGTGTGTATGCGTATTTATCTTAATTGGTAGTTAATTAATATAACTATACGAAATTAATAATTAGATAATATATATATGATATATAGAAATATAAATATATATAAATATAATATATAATATATTAATATACATGCATATATATAAAATATAATTAATTTTATAATTATATATAGTATACATTAGCAATAATATATATTATTGTAGATGATGTGTATGCATCTTTATATATAATTATATACTAATATACTGTATGTATAGGTTATATAACATATATATATATATTAATTATATATATAGTATATATATATTATATAATATATATATATTACATTAGATAAATATAATATATAATATTACATATATATATATAATTACATGATAAAATAGATGATAATTATTATTTTATAATAATATATATCTTGTCTTATATATATAACTATGTATTGTGATAACTACTACTTAATGGTATATATACATATAATATATATTATATTATAAAAATAATATAACACCAGTTATTATATATTATATTCATACTAATATATATAATATTACGATTACTATAACTATAGTTATAAATATATAATATACACACACTATATATTATAAAATTTATTATAATTTATTTATTATTTATTCGATTTATCATCTCTAATCTTTATATATTTATTATACTTTTATTATTTATATATATTTTAATTATATATATTTATCATTATATTGATTAATATTTATATATTACTTATTATTATTTACATATATTATCACCATCTAATGATATTACATATATTATTCATTACATGATAATTATATATTCGAGATATATTATATATATATCCTATTGTATTACACTTTATCTAATATACATAATATATACACACTTTTATATTATTATTATATATATATATATATATTATATATATATGTGATATATTATATATATATGTGTGTGTGTGGGTGTGTGTGGTACTAATATGATTATTGGTGATGTCGTGTAGTGTGTGGTGTGCTGTCGGTGTTGGTAGTGTGTTGTGCTGTGTGTTGTTGTCGTTGTTGTGTGGTGTTATGTACTGTGTGTGCTGGTGTGTGTGCGTTGTTGTGCTGTGGATGGTGTTGTAATATTATATTATATATATATATACTATATATTATTTAACTAGGTATATATATATATTTATATATACTACTATATATATATATATACTAAATAAGTAGTATAAGTAGTATAATATTAATACATAATATATATACATAATATATTTATACTTATATAACATCAACTGGAATAAAAATATATATATATATATAATACTATACAGACATACCAATATATATAAATATTAATATACTATAACTTTATTATATGATATGCATTACATACAATATGAATATATATATATACACAATATACATATATCAGTATACATATAACCAAACAATACATGTGCAATGTACATTACATTACATGTATATGTTACATATACATTTACATGTACATGTACAAATGTATACATATATCAATATACATCATACATTAGACATAGACATAGACATTAGACATAAGACAAGTAACATAAGACATATATATTTATTATATATATAGTATAATATAGTATATCTATATATAAACACATTACCACATATACACATAATTGCATATATAAACAGTATATGTATAAATATATACATTATATAATATATATATAAATATAATATATATAACTATATATATATTATATATTATCCAATCTATTGCCTTTTTGCAGTTGCATGTACACAGTTCATAATGAGTGCATATGGGTCAGGACATTTAGTGGCTCGCACATCTTGTAAACCCTGGGTAAGTTTTCGCTCTTTGTGCGACAGGAAGGAAAAGAGGGCATAAATCATTGGTAAGATCAGTTCCTTCATCAACAATGCAAAAGAATAAAAAGAGACATAAAATAGAAGGGGTAGTTACCAAGAAAATACTGGTAGGGAATACGAAAGTTGCCAGGTGCGGACCATGTTATTACTTTTACGATCATGTCAAGGACGTCTTCTGTGCAATAATCTCTCTACTTACAGCAGGGTCGCTTATCAGCCTCTGATTCATCTATTGTCCCCAATGGCTTCTCATTTCTTATTAATTTACCTAAACTGCTGTGTGTAAACTATATATTTTTTGTATTAAATTCCCTCTTTGGCATTCTACACACTACATCAATCAATCAATCAATCATATTCAATCAATCAAATCTAATCTATCTATCTATCTATTATCTATCTATCTTAATCTAGTCTATCTAATCTATCATCTATCTATCATTCTTATCTCAGTCTATCTATCGTATCTATCTATCTATCTATCGTATTCTATCTATCTTACTAAACTTATCCTATCTATCGTATTTCTATTCTATTCTTTAATTCTACTCTATCATAATGTTTGGTGATATATCCTATACATCATAATATTTTTATATTAACTATAACATATATAGTGTATATATTATTTTATAACGTAACATCCTATAACCTATACAGTGCATAACTAATACAGATATTTATCATAGCATACATATATACAGAGTACTAATAATAGATATATGAGTAGTAATTAATTATATGTATATGGTTATCTTCTATATATGACAATTATCAATAATCATACACTGTATATAATCTTATTAAACAGTTATTACATTATACCTGAGTACATGCATATACTACATTACAGAAGTATATAAAATTACACACCGAGTATATATTATAATATATATATATATTATTATCGTGATAAGTATAAAAGGAGTATATTAATAAGTAGATATATAATATAATATTATAATAATATATAAGTATTATATATATATGTGTTTGTAGTGTGTTTGTTGTGTGTTGTGTGTTGTGTAGTGTGTGTGTGTGTGTGTGTGATGTGTGTGGTCTTCGTTAGTTGTGCTGTGGGTTGTGAATATATAGATAATACTATATACTATTACATGATATTAACATAAAACATCAATGTACCTTCATATGTAGATGTACATATAAAAACTAATATAGTATATAAACTATAATATATATTGTATAGAGTAGTATACTATAATAGTATATAATAATATTAATACATATATATACTATATATAGACGATATGTATATTTTATTATAAGATGTATATATAATATTATCTTATAATATATTATATAATAGATATATATTAAGAATATATATATACACACCATATAGTAATATAATAGATATATATATATATATTATTAATATTAAATTATATAAGCTTTGTGTGTGTTGTGGGTGTGTGTGGTTTTGTGTGTGCTGTGTGGGTGTGTTAGTGTGGGCAGTGGTGTGTGTGTGGGTGTGGGCTGTGTGATATTGGTGTGTGGTGTTGTGTAATATGATATATCTACTACATCATATATATATATTATTAAATAATTTAATATATGGATATATCTTATATAGATATATATATTATATATATATTAATGATATCTTGGTAGTTATATAATATATATATATAGTATATATATATATACTGATATATATGCTATCTTTTTGATATATTAGTATATGTAGGATAATAAGTATATAATATACTACACGTATATATACACATAAGAGAATATAAGTATGTGTGATGGTGTGATGGTGTAATGTGTGTGTGTAGCACTTGACATATATGTGTGTGTGTGTGTGTGTGTGTGTGTGTGTTGTGTGTGTGTGTGGTGTGTTATGGTGTTTGTGTGTGTGTTGTGTGTGTGTGTGTGTGTGTGTGTGTGTGTGTGTGTGTGTGTGTGTGTGTGTGTGTGTGTGTGTGTGTGTGTGTGTGTTGTGTGTGTGTGTAATGCAAAATTGGTCATCATTTTCATTACATTCAGGGTGGAAATATAGTATATAGTATAAGTCATATAGTTATATATATATATATATATATATAGTATATATATAGTATTATATTATATATATATAATATATATATAATAATATATATAATATATTTATATAATATATTATATATTAATATATATTAATATATATAATATATATATATATATATATATATATATAATATAAAATATATATATATAATTATAATATATATAGTATATATATATATATATAAATATATATATATATATAATATATAATAATATATATAATAATGTAAATATATATATATATATATAATACTATATATATAATATATATATATTATATATAAATATATATAATATATATATATATATATATATATATATATGATATATATATAAATTATATATAATATATATATATATAATATATAGATATATTAATTAAATTATATAATATATATATATATATATATATATAATTATAATAAATATAAAAAGATATATAATATATATAACATTATATAAATATATATATATTAAGATATTTATAGAATATATGTATAATTATAATAATTAAATATATTATATGTAATAATATACAAATATATATTATATAATAACTATACATATAATTATTCCATATAATAACATATATTTTAGATTATACATCAATATATATATTATACATAAGCAATTATTATAATATATATTACAATATTATAGAGTATATATACTATATATATATGTATATGTATAGTATATTATATGATAATGTATATTGTATATTATAATGTATATGTATATATGTATATGTAATATATGTATAATGTTATATGTATAGTAATATATTGTATATATATATATGTATATATATATTATATGATATATTATATATATATAGTATATTATAAATATATTGTATTATGTATATATATGTTATATGTATTACGTATAGTGTATGATGTGTATGTATATGTATATGTATATGTAATATGTATATGTATATATTGTATATTTATACTTTATATTTATATTTATATTTATATATATATATATATATATATATTTATATATATATAATATATGCGTGTGGTGTGTGTGGGTGTGTGTGTAGCCATGCTATATGTAAGAAAGTCTACAAAAAAAACTACTAGGGGACAGTACAACAAACCCTTAGTAAGTTGGGGTTAATATCGATACTGTTATAACCATTATTCACACTATGATTAATATGTTATAATACTAATAAAATAGAACTAACAAAATAATATAGAAAAGAAGGCTAAAGAAATCAAGGAAACGGGCAAACAGCTGAGAACGGTTAGAATAATAAATCATTCCCTGATGGTTAAGCATTTGAGTAAACACACCTGGAATAAACTAAAATTACCGAGGAAATGACATGTACTTATTAACTGAATTATCTGGGTAGCTTGGAGGGGGGGGGTGTGCTCCCTAGTTTAGCAAGGTTTGGCCAATGAGGACGGATTTTCGGAACGAAGTAAACATCATGATAGGTTTTGAAATGCGACAGATGGCACAAAATCTTCCAAGAGAAATAGATTGTATCATCAATCTCTTTATGTTAATATATGAGATTTAATATGCACACCCATAAGTACACACACAGTTGGTTATGTGAGAAGATGAATATTCAAGGTAGGCGTTCGATAGTCTTCTGTGTAAATGCCAGCAGCGCATTTGATATGGAGAGAGCTTGTTTGGCTCAGAGGGATTCGCAAATCGAAACCGACTATAGTAAAATTGTTCATGTGTATAACTACTTTGCTAGGTCTCCAAGTACTATAAAATAAAAACACAACTCTCCCTGACACCACTCTATTAAAAATCAGGTTATTCTCAGGTTACTAAAATGAGTCCTAGGTAAAATAATCAGCCCACACAGACAACTATTCATGAATTGGAAAGAAAAAAGATACAAGATATAAACAAGATCTCATTTCAGTATATCCATACATCTAATAAATATGAATTATACATATGTTGAATTTATACATATGTATCTGTGTTTATATCAATTATATATATAGGTACTATATACTATGATGATATATATTATATAATGTACTATTATAGTATACTATATGTATGAATATGTATTATTTATATGCTAATATAGGTAAACGGTTTATATATAAGTGATAGTTATCATTGAATAAGGCTATATGTATATATTATATGTATATATAGTGTATAGTACTAAATATAATACTTACTATGATATAATATTATATATATTATTTTTATAAATATTATATGCTATAGTTCACTGATAATTTAATATCTGTAGTATATATACTATCTATCTATATAATTGTTAAATAATTTATTACATTGTAAGTGTATATAATACGTAGATTCACATATATTATTATACGGTTATAAATTCAGGAGATAAATATGGTATTATACGTATGTATTGTTATTATTGTTAGTGACTGGATTTTAGTTAATTGATAACTACCAGTACTATCAAAATATCATGATATATAGCCCGAATAGATATACGTTATATATGACGAACTTAAATATAACAGGATATCTATAATATCGAATATATTTATAGCGTCGATTAATTATGAGTATCGTTCTATAATTATTATATTAACCCGATATATACCATCAGCTTAATTATAATCATATATTAATATAATATAATAATTTATACATATATTTATATCATCATACACTTTATCATATAATAGTACGAATAATATATATATATATATTATATTATATATATGTACTATCATAACACCAATTATTAATGATGTTGTGAAATGGTGTGATATGTGAATAAGTGTGTGTGTGTGTGGATGATGATATCGTTGTGGAATGTGTGTGGGGTTGTTGTGTGTGTGGTGTCGTGTGTGTGTGTGAAGTTGTGTGTGTGTGAGTGTGAGTGGTGTGTTGTGGTGTGGTGGTGTGGTTATGATGTATGAATGGTAGTATATGGGTATGTGCAATATATTATATATATTATATATATTATATATAATAATTAACTATATCAATTATATAAATAAATTAAATATATAAATATCAAATATAGTAAACTATATTAAGATATATAAATTATTAAAACACTATGATATAATATTTATATAATATTAGTTATACTATATTAGATATATATATATATATATACATATATGCATAGTACAGTATACTGTAGTATAATAAGTATAAGTATGATAGTATATATATATAGTATATTATATGTCAGGTTTTATACATCCCTTAATATATATATAAATATATATTTACTATACATTATATTATATAATATATTATATATCATACATATGATTCAAAATAATATATTATAGCGTATTATGTAGTATAGATATATACGTTAATTATACTGCATATAAATAAGATATATAACTAATATATTAATTAATATACATTAATTTAGGTATATTATAGTATACATATATATATTCATATTATTAAATGTATATAGTATAATATATTGGATATATAATAATATATAATAACAATATATATATTTACTAGTATTATATGCATATAAATTAATCTATATATACATATTTATGATATATAATAATATATATATATCCAGAGTATATATTATATATGCATATTATATTAGTACTATATCATTTTTATATATATATATGTATACCTACAATACCATACTATTTATATCATTAATATTATATTTATATTATATATAGTATATAGATATTATGTAATTAAAATATATACTATAATATATATATATCATGCATATAAATGGATATACAAATACCTATAATAATATGAGTATATTTAATATTTATATAATTTATAATATATATATATAATATATATATAAATATTATTATGATATATATATATATTATTACACATACAATACATACACAGTGCATACCGTATACACACACACCACACCACACACACACACACACACACACACACACACACACAAACACACATACACACACCACACACACAGCACACCCCACCACACCCACCACATAATTATATATGTTACATATATTAAACTATATGATATACTATATAGTATTGAAATATTATATATATAATAGTTACATATATAATATGATATATATAACTATAATATCATATATATATATATCATTTACAATACATAATATGAATATATTACACATATATTTTATATTCACTATTATATATATGCACATTTATCATACTATTATAGTATATATAATGACTTATTAATATGATAGACTAATATAAATAATATACTATACAATATACATATATATAATATATAATTAGTAGTATAATATATAATATATATATATATATATATATATATTATGTAT
This sequence comes from Penaeus vannamei, assembly GCF_003789085.1. Classification (NCBI taxonomy): domain Eukaryota; kingdom Metazoa; phylum Arthropoda; class Malacostraca; order Decapoda; family Penaeidae; genus Penaeus; species Penaeus vannamei. The sequence goes on along the minus strand of NW_020869335.1, from coordinate 334,854 downwards.
TATTACTTATCTTATACATATATAAAATATTACATATACTTAATATAGATAATATATATAATATATCATATATATAGTAGCACTATAAAATATCATAATTATAAATGCATATAAATAATATTATTAATTAAGCGTAATAAATATAAAGTATATATACTATAAATATATATGCATCTATAAATATAGCTATATTTAAAATTAGTACATTATATATATATATTAAATAATATTAATATAATTAAAATATGCAACCTATATAATATATATAAATACTTTATAGTAATATATAGTATAACTAACATATAGTATATTATATAGTATAAACATTATATGTTATATAATAATACATAAAGAATATACACTATATATATTCACCATATTACATATTGTACTCCTCTTGTATCCGTGCAACTACATATATTATATATATAGTATTATATATGATATACTTTATTCTTATAATGTTTTTATATATAGGTTGGTAAGAAGACCACCCATCTATATTTTGAAGACCCAAAGATGCGGGTGAATCGGGACGAGTCCCCAAACTGTTGTCTCACTTTCATCAATAACTAGTTGGTAGCATTGGCAGGTTTCTTCCATATTTATCAAACCAGATGATTTTGTTTTTCATTGCATGTATATATGGGTATGTATTATATATTGGTAAATATATAATATATTATAACATTATATAATATATATATATACAATAATAATATTATATATTATATGTAAAATTATATAACTATAAAGGTATATATCAAAATGTATATATAATACATATTATTATTCATATTATATCTGCAGGTATATATAATTGTGTATATAATATTATTTATTTATATTATATATATATATATATAAATGCATAATTAATACATATTTATTTGTACTATATTTATATCTGACTATATTAAGATATTTATATCATATATACATATGTCATAAACAAAATTATACAGTATTATTATACATATTATATGTACAATATAACTATGCGTATTCTATATACTGTGATTACATATATATATACAATTATATACATATTTGTGTGTTTGTGGTGTGGTTCGTGTGTTGTGTATCCCATTTAATATATATAAATAATATTAATATATATATATATATATATATGTATATAGTATATGTATTACACACACACACACACACACACACACACCACCACACCACACACACACACACACACACACACACACACACAACACACACACACCACAACACACACACACACATATACACGGCACAACACACACTACACACACATCACACACACACACACGACACACACACACACACATCACAACACCATTATAATATTATATATTATATATAAAATTATACGTATATATATATTATATATATGCCATACATATATATAATATATAAATAATATAATTATATATATAGCATACATAAATAGTATTATACATACATATATAGTATACATACATACATATGATATTACATACAGCCACAATGTATGTATATTATTTATATAGCTAGGGAGTATTACTAGCTTATATATATGAATATATATTAATGAATAGTATGTAGTGTCTAAGGGATGATATATGAGGTAAAAAGCAGTATTAAATATGAAAATATATATAGATTATATATATATCAGATATACAAGAGTATAACTAATATATACATAATAAGAATGGGGTCTTAGAGTGAATATTATATTATAGGTGAGTATAGGGCTATAATAAGTAGTATATGGTAAAGGCTAATATATAAGAAGAATACTATATAATAGATATTATAAAATATATAAATAGAGTATTATATAGGGTAATATAATATAACATATAATATATCATACTATCATACTAGCGTATATATTATTGTATAATATATATATTATATCTATATATATATATATTATATTATATATATATCATATATATTATAAATAATATAGTTGTATATATATAAATATGCTAATATTTATATATTTAGTAATTTAATATATCAGATATATATATTTATATATATGGTGGTTGTGTGTTATTATATAGATATCACGTATATATATAACCTATAAATAATCATAATACATGATAATATTATATATATTATTATATATATTAGTATAATTATTATATTAATAAGATATATAATTATTACAAATATATCTAGTATGTATATTGAATATATACTTAATTAGTGATATAGTTGATATATATCGTAAGTATATTGCTATTAGATGATCTAGTTCGCGTGAGCTATATAGTATACCAGTTATTATTCATCATATATTAGCATAAAGATATTATATACACACACACACATTCTACACACACACGACCCACAGTTTACTACCAAAAGTTATACGAGATATTTATAATACATTTGATATTCCTAGAATATATTATATGTTAGTATTATCAATATACAAAGTATACTATATATATAAATATATATTATACATATACACACACAACCCACACCACACAACCACACACACACCCCACACACACACATTACAGTATATAGATATATTATCATTATAAGTATAGTTAAATACTATATATATACTATAATATATATTAGAACTTATATATATATTAAACTATATTGTAATATATTCAATGATATACATATACTACTATATCATTATATATATATAGTATATATATTTATGGTGTGTAGTGTGAATGTGTGTGTGGTTGTTATAGGGTGGTTTAAACTACTATATTAATTTATGGTATGTATACAGTATTTATTATATAACTTAATATATTATTATATTATATATATACACTAATATGATATATATATTATTAATATCTATGATATGTATAATATGGATATATTTATATTATAAATATGATACAGTAATATAATATATATATATAATATAATCTATATTATATAATATATATAATAGTCATTACCATATATATATATATGTATACATATATATATATGGTTATATATTATATATATAATATATATAATCTCTATATATATTATATATATTGATATTATAGAACATATATATATTAATTATCCATAATAGTAATTACATAGATAATATATATATCATAGGTATAACATAATATATAATGACATTATAAATAATACATTATATATATACACGATATATATAGTATACATATAATATATGATATATATGGTTATAATAAATATACATAAAAAATCATATTTATAATATAAGTATATTAACTATATTATATACTATTATAAATTATAATATAATTAATACTATGTATAATATATATATTATATATATAATCCCCTTATTAAACAATAATATACTATAATGGATTATATATATAATATTAAATAAGATATTATATATACATATATTTTATATACAGTATATGGGTGACATTTATGGATATATATTGATAATTATTAACATACACATTATATACGATACCACACCTAAACCTACACAACACACACACACATGACAACACACACACAGCACACACAACACACACACACACACACCACACACACACCACATACACACACACCATACACACACACACACACCTACACACACACAACATACATACATACATACTACATACCTATAGTACTACTAACATACAAATACATTACACACACACACACACACACACACACCACACACACCACACACCACACATATATAGTATATATTATATTAGGTAAGTTATATATATATTATAAGTTATATATCATTACGTGTATATATTATTATATATTTATAACATATATTAGGGAGGTATGATATATTCAGATATATAAGAAGTATTAGAGTCAATATATATTATAATATAAATTAATAGTATTTATTATTAATTGTAAATATCATCATATATAGTAATATTTTATATATATAATTAATATATATTATTTCATTAGTAGTTACATTCTTATATACGTTTATGTACTAATTTATATTATATAAGTATTATTATTAATGATATATGCATATTATTATAGTAATTTATATAGTATATACATCTTATACCTTATATAAACGTAACCTAATAAATATAGTATATGGAATAAAATATATATGGCATATAACATTAGAATGTTATATAATAATATTATATACCTAGTATAGTAATATAAAATATCATACTATTAATTCCATTATATTTTATTATAATAATATTACAATACTTTTATTATATATATATAGTTATATATAATTAGGAATATAATTATTTTTATATGCATACTATATCATAATAATAACCATTAGTATATATATAAAACGGGGGGTGGGAGGGGTTGTAAGGGTATAGATTAGTAATATAATATTATAATAATAATATACCTTATATATGATAATATATATATAATCTCACATATATCTCCTATATACTATATATCACTATATAATATACGAACTTATATATTATAAAGTTTATAATATATATTATTGCTATAAGTATGATAATATATATATATATATATCACTATATATGGGTCAACTATATATACTATTATCATATAACAATATATATATAATAATATAAATCATATATATATATATATATAATAATTTATATTATATCATAATATACATTATAATATTAAAGATAATTATCATATATTGTTCATAGTATATTATAAATGATATTATATATTAATCACTATATTTTAATTAAATATATTTAGTTATGGTAACTTAATGTATATTAGATTATTATATATATTAATATATTAATAAATACTAATATATATTATTAGTATATATTATATATATACACACACCCACACATCACACACAACACACACACCACACACACACAGCCACAAACACACATACCACACACCACGACACAAACACACACACACTTGATAATGATACTGATACTATGTCGTGATAATCTATGACAACACACCACACACACACACACACACACACACACACACACACACACACGACACACACAACATAGTAATATGCATTATATTAGTATTATCATAGTAAATATTCTAGAATTATAAACATGAACTCGCAAGTTATAAGAAGTAGATAGTCATATATAATAACTTATCAATAGCTATAATATGGATATATCGCACTATTTATAACATAATAAAATATAAATATAATATATATATATATATATCATTAAATTAGTATTAATGTATATAGTATTTATTACGTGTATATATTATATATGAATTTATTGATAGGATTAAAGATTATATATATTACTATGTATTAGTATAATGTATTAATATATTATACTATAATATTATACCTATAATATAAATATTATATATATTATATGTATATATGGTATTTTATTTATATATAATTATAATAGTCATACATTATTATACAATAATATTAAACTATATATATATAGTATATAATACATAACATTATGATATTGAATTATATATATATATATATAAATTACACTTATTTATATACTGAATATTACACATAAATCTATTATATCAGTTTATTATAACATATCATATGACTAATATGATATGGTAAATTATTAAAGCTTATATCTAAACTATGAATGTATATATATTAATAAATACACACACACACACACACACACAACACACAACACACACACACCACAACACAGCACACACACACACACACACCAACACCTCTCCACACACACACACACACCACCACACAACCACATCAACACACCCACACAGTACCACCACCACACACAATATAATATATATATATTGAATATAATTATATATAC
>NW_020869335.1:313056-329010 GCF_003789085.1 Penaeus vannamei | reverse complement strand
ATTATATATATATATGTATGTATGTATATGTATATTTATATGTATATATATATGTATATATATGTATATGTATATATATATATATATTATATATATATATATAATATATACATATACATGCATATATATATATATATATATAATATAATATATTATATATATTATATATACATATATATGCATATATATATGCATATATGTACACACACACACACACACACACACACACACACACACACACACACACACACACACACACATAATATATATATTATATATATATTATATTATATATATATATATATTAATTATATATATATATATATATATGTATATATATATATATTATATAATTATATATATATATATATAATATATATATATATACATACTATACATACAGACAAACACGCACATACACACACACACACACACATACACACACACACACACACATACAAAATAAGAAATCCTGCAAGTTTCCCTCTTCAGTGGAACCAAAGATGCAATCAAGAGTGATTGTGATTTTTGCTTGTGTACAAGCACATGCACATACACATGCACGCACGCATACATGCCACACATCACAAAGTTGTATGCCTGCATCTGTATGGACGTCCTTTCCTTCTTTATGCGTTTAAATTTGTGTCTGAGGGAAAGGAAAGGGAGAGAGACGGATAAAGGGAGAGAAGGAGAAAGTTTTGTATTTGTGTGTGTGGGGGAGAGGGCGAGAGAGAGAAGAGAGAGAGAGAGAGAGAGAGAGAGAGAGAGGAGAGAGAGAGAGAGAGAGAGAGAGAGAGAGAGAGGAGAGAGAGAGAAGAAGAGAGAGAGAGAGAAAGAAAGAAGAGAGAGGAGAGAGGAGAGAGAGAGAGAGAGAGAGAGAGAGCGAAAATGAGAGAGCGAGAGAAAATGAGAGAGAGAGAGAGAATGCGAGAGCGAGAGAAAGAGAGAGGGAGAGAGAAAGAGAGAGAGAGAATGAGAGAGCGAGAGAGAGAGAGAGAGAGAGAGAAATGAGAGAGAGAGCGAGAAGAGAGAGAATGAAGAGAGGAAAGAGAGAGCGAAGAAGAGAGTGAGAGGGAGAGAGAGAGAGAGAGAATGAGAGAGCGAGAGAGAGAGAGAGTGAGGCAGGCAGACAGACAGAGACGGAGAGAGACGTAGGCTTTTCTTATCTGATATCTTAATCATGCAACATCCTGCTGTTTACAGTTTACAAGGACACTCCTTTGAACACAACTGCAACAACGCTAATAACAACTATAACAGCAACCTCCGAACCTTCACTGCACCAACAAGTGACGCCCATATGTTTTATCCATAACTAACCACAACATTCAAGTGACGCAATAGCACAGAATGACATCCATCCACCACACTTTTACCGCTTTGTCTTATATTACCAAAACATGAAAATGCTTATCATAACCACTCTAACAAATCATCAGATTTTGTCCAGCAGTAAAATCATTGTGTATCTTCTCTCAATTTTGAATGCGCTGAAATAACGAATGCAATGTCACTGTAGTTCGTGTCACTTTTATTACTGTAGTGCGTGGCGCTGTATGGTGACCACACAGCAGTTTCTGAAATAGGATTTACTACCAATAAATTCATTGTAATCCATAATCATATGGCTCATATTAACTACAATCCAAAGTTTATTTTTTGTGTGTAAGCATTTGAATTGTTCATCCTAAAGCTTAGCACTCACCAAGCATGACATGCGTAAATCCATGTAATCTGTAACTCTGACCTGCCCTCATCTGACCTCACCTAATCTCGTCATAGCTGATAGATGAGTAAAATCGTTCAAATAAAGTAGATATAATTGAAGTTATCAGATAAACATAGGTTTTGTAGCTCGTGAACTGTTCTGAACTGTCAACTCGGACAGCATCCCAGTATTGGAGCTTCCTGTGTATTGTTGAATTCTATACACCAAGGTATCATTTCGTGTATTGCATTTCAATACGTCGATAATGATTTACAATGCAGTTTACAGGTATATATAGTATGTTTTATTTCATTATATCAACAGCATTTCTTTCTGTCATTTTAGAACATAATTTATTATCATAGAAAAATATCAATATAGCTAACTGGATATCAAACGATAGCCATTTCGATGCAATACCGAAAATATTTTTTATTCGTCTTTCAATTTTACAGCATATATCCTTCCAACACATTTGTTTTCCTTTATGGCAGTTCTCTTAATTAATCAGTTTTTTAAACATCCTAAAATAGAGAGACAACGAACAAACCAATATGGATACCAAAATACCTCCTAGCTATTTTACGTTCGAATTCAACCTCATTTGAAGGCCTTCTGATAACACCGCATTCCACCCTCCCAATATATATCCTGACCTCCGTTTAGTACAGTATCAATGACACATTCCAAAAATCACCTTTAGATTAGGTTATCACTCTTTTATCGCGTCTCCCATGACTTCTTGTTGATCTTAATAAAAAAGAAGAAAAATAATGAGTAGGCTAAGGACCTGGACTAAGCTGTCGGTATTTTTTTTTCTTTTCTTTTTCGTGATTTTGTTCCCTGGCGACGCATCTCTTTATTTATTAGGTAGAAGAAAAAGATTGGTATCAGAAACAGAAATGAAAAATAGAAGATAAAGAAGTTCGTAGATGAATGATAAAGAAATAGAAAAAAATGTCCATATCTTCTGCTGACATATTCCAATGTAAATTAAATCACATTCCACAAGAAAATTGTTTTTGTCCTGCTTATTTCTCAAGAGATAAGATACCAAGACAGCCTGATAAGGAACAAGATAACGTCTTCCTAAAATAAAGGGTATTCTCATCTCGATGCTAGTGCGGAATGAGCAGGCAAGGTGTTCCGAAGTGTTCTTAAGTGTTCCTAGGTGTTCCAGGGCGTTCCAAGGTTCTCCAGCTTGTCCAGACGGAAGAGGTAAGAAAGAGAACGTGTCCAAAAAGCGGCTTTGGTTTTGGGTTTCTTCCCCACGGGAGAGAGTGCGGGCTTTGGCACTGGTGGCTTTGAGCATTTTTTTTTTTTTCTTTTTTTTGCTGTTGTTATCTGTCGCTCACCCAGCCTCTCTGAACTGCTGAACGTCGTGATTTTTTTTTTTTAATTTCCCTGCGAATGAAACCAGCAACTATGACCCTGATTGCGCAAACATCCTTGATTAACGCAGTGATCTGTGGAGGCGGAAAAATCTGCCAGAGTCTCAAAGATGCAAAGTCCGCCGCGATAAAAGCTTACACGATCCGCCATTATAGCATTCAGCCTAGATAAAAACGAAAAAAAATACGATTAGATAGAAAACCCGAAGCACAGAACCCTTTACACACACGCTCTCTCTCCCCCGATTCGCAGGTCCACATCCGGCTGACGGCGGGCGTGAGCGAGAGCGCGTGCGACCTGAAGAAGGCGTATCCTGAAGGAGCGACTGAGGATCTGCTGCAGGAGGAAGAGGAGGATTCGAGCCAGTCGCAGGAAGGCGGGGCGATCCGGGCTTCCAGACGCACGGATTGGAAGGATGAGCTCAGAGATATTCAGGTATGTGGTCCTTTGATTGGGGAGGCGAGTAGGGGGGAGGAGTAGAGGAAAGGCGGAGTGGGTGTGGCTGAGGGAGCGATTTGGGGCTGCGTTTGGTCGTGGGAAAAGTGGATTGGGCGTTTCTTCCTTAATGGGCGCTCAAATGAACATGGAAGGGGCTTTGCGAGTTGTTGTTTTCGTTTCATCTCTGGTTTTTGGTTTGATGATTGTATTGGCTGTCTTGTATATTACAGTATATTTATGTGTGTGTGTGTGTGTGTGTGTGTGTGTGTGTGTGTGTGTGTGTGTGTGTGTGTGTGTGTGTGCATACATACACATATACATATAGATATACATATACATATACATATACATATATACATATACATATAACATATATATATAATATATATATATATATATATTATATATATATGTATATATATATATATATATATATATATATATATATATATATATATATATATATATATATATATTATATATATGTATGTGTGTACATATATATGTATTTATGTATGTATGTGTGTGTACATGTGTATTATTTCTTTCTTTGTGTGTAATACGGTAGGTGTTTCTTTTTATTTCTTCACCAATCTCACCTAGTTCTTCCTCTCCCTCTTCATTATCACCATCCTCCTTCTTATCCTTTTTCCTCTACTTTTTCCTCCTTATCCTCCACCCACTACTACAAATTATTGCTCCATCACTATCGTCAACCATCATCATCAAATGCTAAAAGAACCACACACACGCACAGGCACACACACACACACACACACACACACACACACACACACACAACACACACACACACACACACACACACACACACACACACACACACACACATACACACACCACACAACATACAAATATATATACTGTTATATATAAACCATCTTTATTATCAGCTTTCTTTCCCCTCTCGTTTATATATTATATATTCCCCTGCTTTAAATTGCCACCAACCGTAGTCTTACCACAACCGCTCCTACAAAATTCTGGTGTCGCTGCTACACAAACCATTACAGCTTCTTAATACAACATTTGCTAACTAAAACTTCTGCTTACCACATCTGTTTACTATAACTTCTGCTTACCACAACACCCGCTTACCACAACCTCTGCTTGCCATAACTTCTACCTACCACAACATCTGTCTACCATAACTTTTGCTTACATCTGCTCACTATATCTTTGCCTACGAATCTCTCTTAATCCCTCAGCCGTTATCATCCTCACACAATCCTTTGATAACATTGTCTTACCTATCTGGGATCCTTGAACTTGTGTGTGTGTGTGTGTGTGTGTGTGTGTGTGTGTTGTGTGTGTGTTAAGTTTAAATCTATATGGAAGCAATTCGATAAATATATGTATAGTAACTTATGAGATATCATAACAAACAACTCAATATATATGTTCTCTTGCTTGGGAGAAAAATTGACACATAAAAGTTCATAATCATCATGACTAAGCTACAGGCCTCTTCTTTCCTTCGTCATCGTCGATGTATCGCTGAGAGAGACAGAGACAGAAAACGTCAATGTTAATCTCGGCCTCTCCATGCCTTGTCCATTATCAGAAACATCCTTAGGATAAAAATAGTAATTAAATTTCCTTTTAACCCAACCTCCCTCTTTTCCTCCCCTGCCAAGGCCGCCCGTGTTGAGCGCGAAGTAGCGAGGTTCCAGCGCACGATCGACGAAACGCAGAGGCGCTGGGAGGAGAACTACGCCCGCGCCGCCCCTCGCTCCGCGCCCGCCACAGGGCATTCCGACAGCTCGACGGAAGGGCTTCACAACCGCGACCCGGTGAGTGTGGGCGACCTCGTGTTCGTTTTCTTTCATTGTTTAGGATTTTTTGTCGTAGAACAAGAGTGAGTTTTTGTTTATTTTATATACATCGTCATGGGACACTTTCACTAACGAAAACCTCTTTGTTTTTTATTTTTTCATGTGTGATTTGGACCTGAATTCTCTTTTCTTTGAATGGGATATTCGGTAGTCTTTTAATTCCAGATGTCTATAGACTTATCCCTACCCCCCTTTCTTCCAAATACTAATTGACCGTTTCATTATAAACTCCAGTTACAGCGATAGGCCATGCTAGGGAGGTTAGTTGAACTTGACGCGTCGGTTGAGGGAATACAGTGCCTTGTGAAGGCGTGACTCACCCTCTCAGTCCCCTGTAGGAGATTTTCAGGCCATCTCTCCATAGAGACTGATAGGTGGACACCCTGGCACTTGTACTGTCGCATGACTAGATCATTAAACAAAAGAGTTCACAGAGCCCCATCGTGTCCAGATTTTTGGACGATCAAGAGCTAAAATTGTTGACAAGCCTTGGATGCCATTAACATACAGATTGCTTAACACCCTTTGCTGTAGTTGGCCGCTCCTCCGGGGTGGCTCCCGCACTCGCCCGCACTTGCACGGCTAGATGATCCTCAGAGAACCACGGCCTCACTTGCACTTGTTCTTGCGCCATTTTGTCTCGATTATTGAACATTTATTTATCCAGACATATGTTATTGAGCACAAGATGTGTCATTTTTAAGGATTTAACGAAATTTTCGAAAGTAACAGTTTTATTTGAATATATAACATTTGCATATGTTCTTCAGACATTTTGATAAAATATTAACATCTATCTGGAGATACGCAGGTAGTTCGCCAAAAACACAATGGACAATCCAATGACCCTACTGCTTCCATTGCAGCTGCCTACCTGGTGCCTCCTCGGCATGATCTGTGGCGGACAGTGAGCGTGGACACCCTCGGCGAGCCGGCGAGAGACAGGACGACGCTGCAGCCTCTCCTGCGCCACACCAGCGTCGACAACCTCAGGCCCTCGACGAAGGTGTCCAACCTGAGCCCGCTCGGCCCTAACCCCCGCCAGAACAGTATGAACACAGTGAGTAGCCTGAGTAACATCAACTTGAGCAATAACTGCGGAGGGAGCAAGGCGGCGCCGAGCTACCAGCCCCAGCCAGCGCACGGCCAGTCAGTCGAGAGCATGAGCGGCTACAGCGACGGGGAGAGCCACGGCGACGGCAACGACAGCGACGTGTCCACGAGCACGCCCGACAAGGTCCCCGTGCTGCCGTCAGTCAGGAAATTGGCTTCGAAGTTCGACGTCGCGAGCAGAGAGAGGGTCAATGATTTAGATAAGCACGGGAAAGATGTGAGTACACCGTGGTTTCCCTTTCGTCAGTGTTAACGTTTCTATTTTGTTTCAGGAGATTAATGTGTATAGATATTTATATATATGAAGTAGTATTTTTAGAATTTGTATTTCATCTATATACTTGCGTACTGAAAAAAGATCCTCTTTGCTAAACAGGGTTCTCTTGCATTTAATGGAAAGAAGAACATCTTCATCGAGAAATCCTCCCCAACTGACCCGCCGTACATCAGGAACCTCACCAACAACCTCAACAAGAGAACCGAGAAGACCTATAACGTTAAGGAGGTAAGGTCTTTGCCCAACAGATCTAACACACACACACGACCCCCAACCCGCTTCTGACACTGACACTTACTTTACTGATCATGACGACTCTGAGTTTGACGATCAGGCCACAGTGACCAGTGTCAGCTTGCCTCCGACGCCCCATTCGCTCAATGGGGGACTCAGCTACAGCACTTCCAGCCTCTTAGACTCCGACTCTTGCTATTCACTGGACTCTAGGGACCAGAACCAAGCCTCCCCCGGCGAGGAAGCGGCCAAGACCATTTTCGGGTCACGCTGCGGAAGGTCAGTTCTTCATCTGGGAGCAGGTCGTCCGTGTCCAGTAATTCCCTTCGAACAAATGACGAATCTACCTGGCATAACAGCCACTATGACCGACAGAACTCTTATTCCAGCTCAGTTGATTTGCATCACGAAAGGCCTCCGATTTCAGAAACAGACAGCGATTCCGATGCCCCCAACGCCCTTCGGCAAGTAACGATTATCAAAATTGATGACAAAACAAAACATGAGTATCAGAGCATGACAGATTTGTCTCTAAAATATCCCAAGGAACATGACAATCAAAGGAGGTACAGCAGCACCTTGAACCTTGCTTTAGAAAGTGAATTTGCTGGAGCAAATCAACCCGTCCGGAAGACGTCTCTGCAGGCGCTTCCTCCCCTCCAGCCCCTGAGTGCAAATTCCAGGCAGAAGAGCATGCCAAACCTCGCTGCGATGCCCAGCATAGCTTTTGCGCCAAAGGGACGCAAAAGGTCAATGCGCGATTTCCTTAAGAGTTATCAGAGACAGACATCCCTGAGTGAGATTAACAGGATCGAGGAAAAAGTTGAGGAGGAGTGGAATAACCAGAGGAATGGACACGTCCCTCTGCAGCGCATGACTTCAGCACCTGCATGGAATCATAACAGTTTCCATGAAGAGCAGAATTTATCTCAGAGTAGAGACATACAACCAGTTCAGGAGGCAGTAGCAAAACATGAAACCTCCTCTCCTGTTCTAGAAACTGAACAAACACAAAGAACAAATGATATTGAGTCACCACCACCTGTTGCATGTCAGAATTCTCTGCCACCCACGAACCATAGTTCTAAGATAGAATATCCCTCTTATGAAGAAGAGATTGGCCAGGAAGTCAAGAATGTCCAGCATGAATCTGATGATGAATCAAGTATGTCTGACAGTACAGTTACCTCAGACACTCCAGAACAAGACGATACAAAGAAAGCACCCATGAAGAGGGCTAAAAGTGTATCTGATCTGTTGAAGCTTTACACAGACATGGAAACCAAAGCTGGAAGACCGCCAAGTAGAATTTCAAAGAAAGAATTATTCGGTTCACAAGACCTACTCCGTAAAAAAACAATTCAGCAAAGTCATGAAGAGGAACTGATCCAGAGGGAATTTGTGCAGTCACGCGAACAAGTGCGAGGGAAAATGACCCAAGGAACCAGCCTTGAGGAAAAGTTTTCACCAAATGCTTTCCTTGGACCAAAGAGTAGAGAACTCAGTGGAATATGTTGGAACCGCGCCCGATCTGTCAAAGACATACATGCAAGAACAAGTCCAAAGTGAACCGAATCAAGATACAAGTACAATGAAGTGCCGTCACCAAGGGTTGTTCTTGACGATGGGAAAGTGAAGGATTTCTTAGAATATATTGAAGGTGGGTTTATACATCGACCCCAGACAGTGCAAAGGAACCAAACACCACTGAAGGAACGACTGAAATGGACACACACAAAAAGCCATTGGTAAAGGCTAAAAGCATTTCAGACCTTTTGAAATTATATTCTGATAAACAGAGCAATGGAGAAGAGACACCTTTGAGACAACCCACAGAAGATTCGAAGGTGAAAGCAAACAAAACTATCATAACTCTCTCTGACAACGAACAATATCCAAAAATACAATCAACTTCTGCAAAAGTAATCTCTGTTGAAGAGCCTGTGTCCGTGCACAGATCCAGAGGCCTTGAGAACATTCCACTTAAACCGTCTGTAATTTCCAGCAAAGCCAGCTCGTATGATCAGCCAGACTCGAAGACACCAAAGCTTCAGCATGATCTCCGCAGAAGTCCAAAGACAAATGCCAAAAATACAGGGACAATTACCTCAGGCAGTGTACCCTCTGAAAAGCCTGTTCTCTCACAAAATACAAAACCATTCGGTAAGACTTCCAGATCAAACGAGAAAATGAACGACAATGTTACTAACAAAGATAGAAATGGAAATTCAATTTATGAAGGAGAGGATAACAGAACAGTCATTAGTGTTTCAGACAATTCGCCTCATTCTCTTTTCCATGCCAGTATCATTAATATAGACAGTGAAGATAGTGGTTACTCGCCTGTAAAGTATCCTTCTTATAATGACGCACATCATTATCCCCCATTGGAAGATGAGAACACAGGCAAAGGATATTATTCTACCAGCAACCCAGAGGTGAAATATTCCCAAGTCATTCCTATTGAAATGGACAACCACTCGTCACAGAATAGACCAAAGATGATTTCCGAAGACACAAATGACTACCCAGTGCAAGTGATTGAGGCGGAGTCAAAGGGACCTCATGTTACAGTCATTTCCCTCACAGAAGCGCCCTCTTCTGTGCCCCCTCCTGTGCTTCCTCCTGCACCGCCCTCTTCCGATGAGAGCAGTGAGGAAGAAGCGATGTGCGATCCTCGGTCCCTCACGAAAATGATCGTCCACGGATCCCGATGCGGAAGCAGCACCAACAGAAGACCCGGCCAGAGAAAGAAAAGCATAACGGCGGCCTCCGTGCCCCTTAACTCTCCATTCTCACCAGTCAGGAGAAAGGCTTCGCTCTCTCCGACGGTACAGTCATCTCCCCGACAGCCGTCACCACTTCCCCGACATTCACAGACGCCCCTTTGCTTAAAACGAAGCTAGGACCGCAGTACTCCTTTGACGAAGGGGTCGACCTGACGCTGAGTGACGCTGACCTTGCCCAGTCAGCCGTCTCAACCGAGTCGAAGTCAACCAGCAGTGTGGACACCATCGGCAAGGACAGCCCCGAGCCCAGGGTACTGTGCGACTAGAGGCACGCGTGCATGACACAGAAAGGGTCAAGAGAATGAGGTACTACTGGACTCCGGATCAGTCAGTCGTGGGCCTGTCGGTTGTTGTTGGGTCTTCTCACTTGCAAAGTCTTTCAGATTTCAGTCAACTCCATGATATAGTGCATGTAATTTGAGTTACTTAGTTAAACACTATGAACATTATTATGGGGGATTTACTTTGCATATTTTCTTATTAAATGGCAGGACAGTTCTAAGTTATTATTGCCATGGGTGATTCCATAGATTACAGGGAATTTAGTTGATATACGAATTACTATATAATCCTTACCATATATTTTGATGTTATACTACACCCCCCCCAAAAAAAAAAAAATGAAATCTGAAAGAATTGCTGAGATTTGAACTGCGAACGTCCATTTTCGTGGGGATTTCCTGCTTTATGAAAACGAACTACAATATCTTGAAATTTGGTCTTAATGGAACTGCTTGCAAAATACATACACATCTACCTGTTGATTGCATATTGTGTATGAAGGTGGTCGAATTCAAGATTTCCCTTATTGGTGCTGGTATTGTTTGAATTCGTCTTGTGTTGGTTAATTTTATACTGAATGGGAGAAATTTTCTATCATTTGTATTTCTCTGTGCTATCTGTGGGTCTCAATATTCTTGTAATAATAAGCACCATTATGTGAATATTATGTGGACTCCAGGTGGTTTTGTACATTTGAATACATACTTTATGATCTTTGTATGTGGATGTTTTTTTCTTGTATTTTTTTTCATTAATGCACTTACTTGCTACCAATATGTTGGGTTCCAAACGTACAATGTTGCACCTCTTTTGAATGATTTCCCATCTTCTACTGTATTACTATACTCGTTACTTCTGCACATTCCTCATTACTGTCGTGATTGCCTCTGTGACGCTATGACTTCTTTACGTTGAACTGTGACTGTGGGATTGTGACATTGTTCTGACTGGACTTTTGCTTGCTTGCCTTCACTGTATGTTATTTCTTGACAACTGTTTGAGATTTTATGTTCCTGTCTTATTTTACAATTTTGATGATCTTATTTTTTAATAGATATTTTGATTATTCATGTTTCAGCTCTAAGTTTATATTTGTTTAGTGAATGATTTTTTAAAATATAAAACTAAAAGATATTGATGTGAGCATACAAATTTTCTTTTTGTACTTGTATCTTCTACAAGCACACACATAAGCACAGACACACACAGGGACGCTTACAGTAATTTTTTCACTACCAAGGAGTAATAGGTCTTCCATCACTATAGTTCTTGATGCAATGATAATTATTTAAAAGTAACATTAAATGAATCAGTACATTTAGTCTCCCCGCCCGCACCTTTTGAGATGAAACGAGTTATAATTAGAAACAACTTCGATACAGCGCCCGCCCTTTTTGAATAACATGTACACAAAGTCACTAAACAAACCGTGCATAGTTGCATAGATGTCAAATGATATTTTGTAATGTCTATGCTTTCGTTTTCCTATTTCACTGATTTGCTCAAACCTAGTTGATGTTATTTTGTGCCACTTGTGATTCCCGTGCTGATATCTAGTTTATTCTAAGGATATTGAGATGTTTCTTTCCTGTCTTTACATGCAGCTTATTTTTTTAAATAATGGAAGATGGTGTAAGAGGAAATTTATGATGAAAATGTAATCTAATGTGAGTAATTTTCTTAGACTAGTAAAGTAAGGAATATTTTTATATAAGTAGCAGTAAAATTATTTAAAATATGAGATTTTGTAGATTTGTTTGTATTTCTTTTTTGAATGGATAAGGATCCGTATCATTTCCCCCCCCCAAAAAAAGGGGAAAAAGCAACGTAGGCTGCACAAAAAGTTATTTCAACTCTAACAATTATATTTCAAGTATTAAAGCATTTCTCTGACTCCCTTCGCAGGTTCACAGCCTAACGGCGCGCTGCGTTCCTCGGCGATTCCGCGAGGGCTTGAAGGAGCACCCGGCGAACGGCCACATGACCTCGAAGACGCAGCCCACCCACACTTGTCCCTCTCCCAGACGCGATGCCCCTTCGCCCGAACACCTGGGCATCCCTTGGGGTCCTGTAGCCATCCCGGTCAGGCCCACACAGGTGCACGGGGACACAAGCGATGACTCGTCTGCGCCCCCAGGTTCCCCGAGGCGCGTTCCCCGTCGGAGGAGCGGAGGACGTCGAGACACCCCTGGCTGGTACGCAAGACCCGAGTGCGGTTCCCTGACAGATCCTGCGGTTCCAGTTGCTGCTGACAGTGTTTGCTAGACTGGAATTATTTCTTTTTTAATGACTGTGCAGGTTACATACGCATACCTATATATTTTACAAAAAAACACATAATGTTCATGTCCTTAAAATTATTAAAAAACACATTACATTGAAAAAATAAGCCCATTCAAAGTTCTTGATAAAGAAAGGCATTCTTTTCCCTCGTAGAACCGCTTTTATGTATGAAGATTCATGAGAAATCCTCACGACTGATCTTAAGCGACCTCTCCCACTGCCTCTGCGAAACACTACAACTCGACGTCCCCATGAGAGGTCCAGCCCAAGTGATGTGCAATTATATGCTGCCATAGCCATACATATCACCTTCACATTCATGAGAGAAGTTTAAAAAAATATCAACTCCCGTTTTTTTCTGAATATAAGTGGATCATAGGGTCATTTATATTTGAAACATGAATAATACAAAAAATATAATGAAATGCAACCAGTCAAATCGGTAACGTGGTCGACAATAAAAGATTACTACTTTTTCACTATTTTAGAATTTGAGACAATACTCTGTAGTGTTGCTAAAGGAGTAATTATAGTGAAATAGCTAAATACTTCAAGCTCCTGGACTTCAAGTGACTCTGCATAATATTGAGTGTGAGGTGTGTAAATATATGAAAGAAAATCATCACACGATTTGGGTTACATTGTTTTCTCCAGAATTACTTACTCTGTAAACATAAAATCTTCTGTATGAAGGTGTGTATATATTTAAAAATGTATTTGATACAAAATGAAATGTACTACAGCTAATATGTGTACCACAGCTAATGCAATTACTGTACTGAATGTAGAGTTTTCAGTAGACAAGCTTATGGTATTGAATAGAGGTGCCTCATGTCAAGGGATAACTGCTCTATTAAAATGATACAATTGAAACTTCACTTTAAGTACTGCAATCTTTAACATAATCACCTGGTTCAGTTTAAATTCTTGATTGTCACTTCAGTATGAAAAATGGTATGGAAAATATTTAAATTTCTAGATCATAAGGTGATTTGTGATTGGCAACTGTGATCAAACTCAGCATGGTGGTAACAGATAATGTTTATATGATGTTGAATAGTGTGTACGTCTATTTTTCATAAACTGTGTACTTTATGTATGAAAAAGATACCTTTGTTGATAACTCTAAATGTAATGGTGCCTTTATGGAGTATATTGTAACTAAATGCCTTATATGTTAGTGATTATGTTGTATTATAAACGATAGATTACAATCAATATTTTAGTGTTGTATAGTCACTTATAAGAACAAGCTCAGATGATCCATGTACTTACAAGTTCATAAAATGTAAAAAAAAAAAAAAGTAATTGCTTTCAGTTATTCAATCATCTGTAAAAGCAAAATTTGAACCCTCAAGAAATGTAAGAAATAGTATATGCATTTTAAGGTTTATAGCTACTAAGCACATCTTAATTCTGGTGTGTTTCTGAGAAAGCAATGCAAGTACTTCTCAGAAAAAAAGTTAAATTGAGAAGAATGTATTATATCATGTATTATGGATTTACATGTATGAAGTTTCCATTACAGATTGAATATTATTACACTTTTTTATTATGTACAGAAGATATCATTGCTCATTGCTTTCCATATTTCAGTTCAATGGCACAGATAGAAACAATTGCCTTTGTATCAGTATTAAAATGTCTTCTTTGATGTATGCATCCTGATTTCTGGTTTCAAGTGCCATACTGCAAACATCATTTATTATTTCGTTATTTCCTTTTCAGCCTTTATTTTATGCTGCTTACTCAATAGTAGTGTTATTTCCAAAACTCAAGAAAACTTCCTTATTACTCAAATATATAGACTCCATATACTATGTTTTCTTTTACCCTTTATGTGCAAGAAATGTGACACCTGATTTTCCATTGGCACAACCATTTTAAATTGGTGAAGAGTATATCAGATTAGTGTCTAAAAGGAAGATGTAATTTTTTTATTTAATATTTTAGATTTCTCTCTCTCTCCCCTTACAAAAATTAAAGAAGTCTGCAAGATCGACTCATTTTTATAAAAATCTTATTTAATCTATCCATGTCCTGAAATGCCCAAATGACTAACAGAATTTTATTATACTTTGTAAAACCTGATATTTGAAAGGGTAATTCTTTAAATGTACAGGTATTCAAAATCAGACATATTTCGATTTTGACACTTCCAATATTCTTTCATTTTGAACAATCCCCTTATGGCATATTCTTTAACCTTCAATAGATTCATGTCATATTAATATACAGTATGGTTTTCTATCAACATCAAATGAAAGACTCAAAACCTTCAGAAATTCATGTTGTCAGCTTATCACATACTTGTTATGAAGCCAATAAATATGGCTGCTGTGAAAGGTTAATGGTGAAAACAAATAAATATGCTAAACATCAAAGGTCATATAGCACTATGCCAAAAAGGATAAAGAAGAGTTAAAGATTATGATAAAATATGTTAGATGTCAAAGATCAGAGAATGTTATAGAATAGTGTGGTAGTGAAATGGGAAAAGTGGGAATAAAATGAAGTAGAGCAGAGATTAGTAAAAAAAAAAAAAAAGGAAAAGGGTAAAGGGCATAGGGTGATGAGTGAATTGCAGTGCAACTTTGACTGGAAGGAACACGGACACTGTTCAAGGAAAACAGAGATGGCTGTTGAGAAGTAGGAGGAGAAGAATCTGGGGGATGAGAGAAGGGGACCGGGGGAGTTAGTGAAGTATCAGGAAGTGTTAGGAGGGAAGGGGTCTGGAGGACACTGTTGTGACAGTAGGAATTCATGTGAGCATTCAGGTGGGAGCGGTAGAAAGGATGGGATGTATTGGGAGAGTGTAGGAGAAAGGGGGTGGGGGAGGAGGAGGAGGAGGATGGATATTGGCAAATTGGCAAATGTACAGAGAGTAAGAACAGAGGGATTGGAGGGTGGATGAAAGAGCGGAGTGTTCCCTTGGGTCACGTTTAGGAAGTTTAGTATTTTTTAAAGTTTCTGGAGGGGAGTTGGGTGAAGAGGATAGAGGTTCTTTTATGAGAAGAGGGGATAAATATCTGAGGAGCAGAGGAATAGGACGGTGTAGGAGAGGATGTGATAGGTGAATGTGGAGTGGAACATTTAGGTTGCCTGGTGTGACAAGTAAAGTGAGGAGGAGTAGGCATCAGGAAGTGGTAGAGATCAGAGTATCTGTATTTAGACTGGAAAAAGAATTTAACTGGGGGAGAGGGGGAGTAGAGGTAGGATGGTTTAAAGTAGAGGGAAGAGATACTGGGGGAGATGCTGAGATCTCATGAGAAGATGGGAGAGGAGCAGAGTAAAGGACAGTTTTGGAATAAGTAAAGAGAGAAAAACATCATCATCGTGCTTCCTCTTTGGCCTCGAGTAGAGAGAGGCCTTGCTTGAATATGAGAACTGCTACCTCACATTTGAGCTTATCGGCAGGGCATCTCCAATAAAATACATTATGGGGGCCACCGCAACTGGCATATCTACATGACTGAGCAGAGCAATTTGAACTGTCATAACCAAGTTGATCACATAGAGGGCAGCGGCCTATGGAGTGACAGTGTTTGGCTGGATGCCAAAAACACCTATATTTCTGGGATT
>NW_020869335.1:296323-301323 GCF_003789085.1 Penaeus vannamei | reverse complement strand
TTAGATCACCAAAATCTAATGGGATATAAGTCAGGCTAAGACACACCTCAAGCAAAAAATTCATTAAAATCTGTCATCTTTTTTTAGGTCGAAAAAATCCTGGGTCCGAATCATGATCCAGATCACCACAACAATGTGTCTAAGTTCGGCTAAAACACACCTCTGGTTAATCTCATTAAAATTTGTTTATAACATTGAATTATCGCAAATAAAAAACAAACAAACGGAGGTATCTATGTAAACATAAGGCCATGGAATACACAGAAATCACCTTACATACTTATATGTCTTATATAAGTAATTTTACACCACCCTGTATTTGTATATCCATATTTCAAGCGCGTATTGGTGTGATAGATGGGCGTTTCATCCCGTAGAGTTGCACGGCCTTGAACCCTCGCCTCAAAAACACGTGCGTGCGGCCCCTTATCTTGCGTCCCGGCCTGCGAGTGTGATATTCGCTGGCATGGAGAACGATCATATTTCAAACCAGTATTAAATGTTGTGAAACCTGTTAAAGCAACAAGAAAGGTAAATAATAGACAATTATATCATATACAGCTATTTCATGTCATTTTTTATCCTTAATGTAAAAAAATAATAAAAAAAAAATAAAAGAATCGTGATATGTCTGTGCTCTACATTTTTACGCTTAGCGTAAAAGTGTAGAGCATTTTCAGTCTGAAATTAATGTACTATGTGGCTTATTTTGTTGCTTAATAGTAGACCTAATACATGATGCAATAACAATTTAAAATATTCCCATGTGCTTGTAAAAGCGGCATGTATATTTAAAAAAACAATTGTGGTGTTGAAAAAGTCGTCTACATAAAATATTCACAAGAAAGTAGGCTGAATTCGAAAAATGTGCATCACCAAGCAACAGATGAAAAATTATTCTATTCAAAAATGAAATCACAATGGCTGTATTATTGTTTAGGATTTTACAGAAATATTTTTATATGGTCAATATACCCGAGAAACACCCCAGCTCAGTGGGACTCTACCACAGCATACATAGATTATGAGAAATTGTTACATGCTGAGAATTGCGACAATTCTTCGGAATGTAGGTATATTATAGAGGATTATGTTCTAAGGTTATTCTTATACCTTGTTTTGTTAATACCAACATAATCAAAGATAAAACAAAAAACTGCCGATATCTCGAGACACTACCTTTGTTGGTGGGGGAAGCTCTCACAAGTGTAAATTTGGTCCAAAATAAATGCTTTATGGCTCATATTGTAGATGAATAGCTTATCTCGAACTTGTTCTGCTCGGTTTTTGTATTTTTTCCCTTCGTGAAAGTGACAAAGATTTTTCCCCCTGAAAAGTCAAACATTTACAAATATATATATATATATATATATATTATATATATATATATATATATATATAATATATATATATATATATTGAAATAAAAAAAACAGTTGTAGCTATAGAATAGTTCTGCCCAAAAGCCAAATCAATTTTGAAGGTGTGAGGATTCCCTCTTCCCATTTTTTTTTTCTTTTCTTTTTTTGACAATAACGCAAAAACTTTTCGGGCAATTAAAAAACATTACCTCAGGGATCTCGCTGAGGTGTTTCATCTAAATATGTAAAAAAATCGAAAAAATTACCAGATGGTCCTCTCAAGAGATTTTTATGATTAGTACAAGAAACCAGTTTAATCGAAGTGGCCCATTAATGCGCCGTCCGTTGTCAAGCCTGAAACAGGAGCTAGATCAGTAGGTCTGCAAGTATAATATTCACCTGTGTACTATCAGGACTAGGCAAGAATGACTGACAGCACCACTTGGCAATAAAAAGCACCATTGCAGATTAAGACTACCTTCCAGAGTGGTCTGAGCAAAGAGATCGAGTCAGATATTTCCTTTTGGGGTTGAAAAAAATAAATAAATAAAATAAAGGAACAAAAGTCCCCCTCCCCACATCATCAGACAGCCTGCTTCAGCATATTAAACGTGCAAACTATGTGGCCTATTTATAGAAGGGAACAGAACTTCAAAATTGACCAGCATGGCTGGAAAGTTAAGGGTGGCTGTTTGAACTCTTTCATGACAAAACCCAAGCACCCAAAGTTTTGGATGAACCATCTGTCACTGCCAGAAATCAGCATGTCGCCGAGGAAACTGTGCACCTCATGCAGAGAGGATTTGCAAAACCCAAAGGAGAAGCTCACTTTAAATCCTGATGATTGCTTTGATGATAAAGAGGAGGTTGAGTATCAGTGGATATATTTGTTTGGAGATGTCCTTTTTAAGTGAAACTACTCGCTCACGGTACATGCATATCACACAAACTAAAAAAAAAAAGAAAAAAAAAAGCACTGGAAAACCTTTTATTATGTTTTTTTTTTTTTTTTTTTTAGAAAATGGTCTATAATATTTAGGTGATTCCACATACTATCAGAGGGTGTTCCAGAATGTCTATCCTCCCACTCTGTCTCGTCAAACCTTTTCTGAAGGGTATTTTGTAACAAGACCTGCTTTTGGTCTTGTATGGCATAGGTCAGCAACTTTTGGTATGAGTGTCAGACTTGGCACAAAGAGTTCTTGTCTATGGCACGCTATTTGGTTCAGAGGAGCAAAGAAAAAAGTTAAACAGCAAAATAATATATCATATTATTATGGTCAGCTAAATTTCAAAATCGGGAAATTTTGGAAACTACTGCAAATGATCATGCAGCCTCCATATTAAGTTCCCAAACACCACCTTCTGATAAATTCAGTTGCATGAAGAAAGTATCTACTACCAATTTGAGCCAGATGTTTTCATACATGCAGCATACCCTCAGCCCCCATTGCAGCAACCTTACAAATGGATCACTCTGAAGGTTGTTTGAAGCTCAGTGTTTCTAGATATTAACAGACTTCATCTCTCTAGTAGTAGTCGTTAATCTGGTTGATAAGCATATGATGGTAATGCGACTGAAGCTTATATTTTGCTCCATGTCTCCTATTGTTGTGTACGCTCCTTCATAAACTTTCATCTGTGTAGGACAGTTGTCTTTGGCGAGATATTCGTATTGTTCTGGGTGACTTCAATGCAGTATCTGGCTGCGATCGAGCTGGGTATTAGAGATCCGTTGGTCCCCATAGTTTGTGAGCTGATGCCAGCAGTGAGCATAGCCTCCTTTTCCGGAACTTTGCAAGGTCCAGAAATTGAGGATTTTGGGCTCTTGGTACTGGTTCTCTGACCAACATTAATGGACATGGTACAGCGATGTGAGTAAAGCAGCCAAGGTGATCGAACACATCTTTGTTAGCACTCATTGGAGGATCCTCCAGAAACAGGGTGTCTAGGAGTGATGAGTTCTGTTATAATGACCATAGATTAATTGTGGCTACCCTCCAGGTCCACTTCAAAACTCCACAGCAGTCCAATTACCACCCTAGGGTGTTTCATCTGGACAGGCCGAAGGAGGGTGTGCCCAGGGGTTTGTCAAAGTAATTTCTGGTCGTTTCACAGCGCTCGACAAACTAACAGCCCCTATACTTCTGTGGGACACCTTCACTGCACTCAATGCAGTTCAAAAATCAATTGGTGAATGCCCAAGAGCAAGACAGAATTTTATCTTGTAGGAGACATTGGAAGCTCAGATGCTCGTGCGGCTTCTCTGAGATTGGAATTTGCATCATGTCCCTTCTGTTGAGAAGGGACATGGAACAGTTTATTAGAAGTCATGCAGAGGAGGTCGATGGCTATTTCTTGTTTAATGACCATAGTCCTGCATACTAAACCCTAAGAAAGCTGTACTCCAAACCTTTTTCATAGACGACTGCAGTCGGCTCAGTCAGTGGCAAGATCGTCTCTGATCCTGTTGCAGTGCAAGATTGTTGGGCTGAATATTTTGGACCAGGTTCATCCACCAACACTTATCTTCAATGTGGATAATGTTGAGACTTTGTTGCTGGACCCACCCATCAACAAGGATCCTCTCTCCCTAACTGAACTTAAGGGGGCGATCTCCAAGCTGAAGAGTGTTAAGGGGGGCGTCGCGACGAAAATTTTCAAAAAATACTCGAAAATAAAATGTAATCTAGTGGGCTTTGGCAATCTCGTGACGTAATATTTTTGCTAAATATGTAAAATTAAAGGAGTTATAACTAAATGTCTGACCCCCCTCCTCCCACTCTGATGTTTACATTGTCGCATCCGTGGAAATTTACTTGACAATTTTAGAGAAAATTTTCATTTTAGGTAATAGTAGTCTACATATCATATCGTGATGTTCATAAGACTGGACACTTAAAAAAAAATAAATTCCTACTAATCTAAAAACGAAATTTAAAACCGGTCTTTCCAAATTTTAGCTATTGCTATAGACTATAGGTGGTAATTATTTTTCAACGTTTGTTCATTGGAGAAGTGTGATTTTAAAGAGGCTGTGATTGTTCAAAAACTTGTTTTCGTTTATAACTTTATTATTTATAAGCCAAATGATACGAAACTTGGTGTTTATCACTTTATATGTATAACATATTAAAAAATCACGTATATCCGATCGTAACTGACGAACTGGACGATGGCCCCCTTCAAGCAGCAGATATCTGCGGCTTCCCAGTTGTGCATGGTTAAGGCTGGTGGTGAACCTATGATCCAGGGCTTGCATGCTGTCCTGGCTGCCGTCTGGCAGTCTAAGTACGCGTTCCCCTTGACTTGTTGAGGGATGTGGTCATTGCTCTCTGGAACGGGAGAAAGGGAATCGATAGGTCTCTGCAGCAATCACTGCTTAGTATACCTGGTAAGGTTCTTACATCCTTATGAGTTGTATCAGAACAACCTGCTGTATTCACCCCTGGGAAGTGAACAATAGACGGTATCCTGGCACTATAAGTCATTGTAGAGTACTGTCGTGAGTTTGGGGATAGGCTTATGTCGACCTCAAAAAGGTATTCGATATGGTGCATCGGGAATAACTTTGGGTGATCCTGAGGTTGAAAGGAATTCCAACAAGGAAAATTGGACTAATAGCAAACCTGGATAGCG
>NW_020869335.1:265300-271223 GCF_003789085.1 Penaeus vannamei | reverse complement strand
TCAGCTGTACCATTAGTTCCTTCCACCTGTCTCTGTTCCAGAAGTCAGATAGTATTTGAAGACGATGAGATGATGAGTCATAGTAGGCGGACGAAGGTCTGGTACCCTCCCTGGATCCTTTAGTTTCTGGATGGAAACGTATTTTTTTGGGTTTTTTCAGCCCTTTTCCAGGCTCGGGGTGGTCAGTGGAAGTGGACTGCTTGTGTCGAAGACATCTAGGTTGTCAACAAGAGTTCAGACTAAGGAGGAACAATAAATGGACTGATCTGGCAGTGTCATATTGTCCAACCAATATCTGCACTGTTAAGCTGGCGTAGGAAATGTCCAGAGTCCAAGACCATCAACTCTGCCTCCAAGACATCTAGTAGAAGTTGATATCCACATGATTTTGTGTGATCTTGGATTATGTTTGTTCTTTCACGATTATAAAAGGGTATGTACGTAAAGTTGCTTGGCCTTATACCTGGTACATCCGCTTTCAGTGGACAGTGAAAGCAGTGACTGTGTTTACGTTTCTGTGCTACATATGGCTGGAATGGATTGTAAGTAAATCTCATTAGATGTATTTTCTTACCAAATTTGGAATTAAATATATTTATTAATACTTTTATACGAAATATGTGTAGATATAACACTGAGATAGCTGAAGAGGCCCAAAAGTATAGGAATTCCAATGCATTAAATGAGGTGCATCTACCACTTGAAGTAGTCATTGTCTCTTTATAGAGTTTGCGTATACCGGTTCAAAATCCTGAAGCTTTAGTACACGAAGGCTGTGTAAGTGAAGAGAGAACGAGAGGAACCTGTTGTCCAATCAGAGGGACGCGAGGTATCCGTGGCAAGCTTATAAAGTTTCACATGAGACCAACCTTCATTTTTTTCGGAATTTCAAAATCTGGGAAGCGTTCAAAAACTTTTTTTTTTTTTTTTTTTTTTTTTTGTATGCAATTAAGAATATGCCGTTCATATGGAATATTTACTTTTCTTTATGTTTGGATCATACTTCATCAGTTTCATCATTGAGCAAAATGTTATGAACAATGAAAAAAAAAAAATGGAGGTAGGTTTGTTAAATGGTTTTAGATCACCAAAATCTAATGGGATATAAGTCAGGCTAAGACACACCTCAAGCAAAAAATTCATTAAAATCTGTCATCTTTTTTTAGGTCGAAAAAAATCCTGGGTCCGAATCATGATCCAGATCACCACACAAATGTGTCTAAGTTCGGCTAAAACACACCTCTGGTTAATCTCATTAAAATTTGTTTATAACATTGAATTATCCTGCAAATAAAACAAACAAACGGAGGTATCTATGTAAACATAAGGCCATGGAATACACAGAAATCACCTTACATACTTATATGTCTTATATAAGTAATTTTACACCACCCTGTATTTGTATATCCATATTTCAAGCGCGTATTGGTGTGATAGATGGGCGTTTCATCCCGTAGAGTTACACGGCCTTGAACCCTCGCCTCAAAAACACGTGCGTGCGGCCCCTTATCTTGCGTCCCGGCCTGCGAGTGTGATATTCGCTGGCATGGAGAACGATCATATTTCAAACCAGTATTAAATGTTGTGAAACCCTGTTAAAGCAACAAGAAAGGTAAATAATAGACAATTATATCATATACAGCTATTTCATGTCATTTTTTATCCTTAATGTAAAAAAATAATAAAAAAAAAAATAAAAGAATCGTGATATGTCTGTGCTCTACATTTTTACGCTTAGCGTAAAAGTGTAGAGCATTTTCAGTCTGAAATTAATGTACTATGGCTTATTTTGTTGCTTAATAGTAGACCTAATACATGATGCAATAACAATTTAAAATATTCCCATGTGCTTGTAAAAGCGGCATGTATATTTAAAAAAAACAATTGTGGTGTTGAAAAAGTCGTCTACATAAAATATTCACAAGAAAGTAGGCTGAATTCGAAAAATGTGCATCACCAAGCAACAGATGAAAAATTATTCTATTCAAAAATGAAATCACAATGGCTGTATTATTGTTTAGGATTTTACAGAAATATTTTTATATGGTCAATATACCCGAGAAACACCCCAGCTCAGTGGGACTCTACCACAGCATACATAGATTATGAGAAATTGTTACATGCTGAGAATTGCGACAATTCTTCGGAATGTAGGTATATTATAGAGGATTATGTTCTAAGGTTATTCTTATACCTTGTTTTGTTAATACCAACATAATCAAAGATAAAACAAACAAAAACTGCCGATATCTCGAGACACTACCTTTGTTGGTGGGGGAAGCTCTCACAAGTGTAAATTTGGTCCAAAATAAATGCTTTATGGCTCATATTGTAGATGAATAGCTTATCTCGAACTTGTTCTGCTCGGTTTTTGTATTTTTTCCCTTCGTGAAAGTGACAAAGATTTTTTTCCCCCGAAAAGTCAAACATTTACAAATATATAATATTATATATATATATATATATTATATATATATATATATATATATATATATATATATATATATATATAGTTGAAATAAAAAAACAGTTGTAGCTATAGAATAGTTCTGCCCAAAAGCCAAATCAGATTTTGAAGGTGTGAGGATTCCCTCTTCCCCATTTTTTTTTTTTCTTTTCTTTTTTTGACAATAACTTTTTTTCGGGCAATTAAAAAACATTACCTCAGGGATCTCGCTGAGGTGTTTCATCTAAATATGTAAAAAAATCGAAAAAATTACCAGATGGTCCTCTCAAGAGATTTTTATGATTAGTACAAGAAACCAGTTTAATCGAAGTGGCCCATTAATGCGCCGTCCGTTGTCAAGCCCTGAAACAGGAGCTAGATCAGTAGGTCTGCAAGTATAATATTCACCTGTGTACTATCAGGACTAGGCAAGAATGGACTGACAGCACCACTTGGCAATAAAAAGCACCATTGCAGATTAAGACTCACCTTCCAGAGTGGTCTGAGCAAAGAGATCGAGTCAGATATTTCCTTTTTGGGTTGAAAAAATAAATAAATAAAATAAAGGAACAAAAGTCCCCCTCCCCCACATCAGACAGCCTGCTTCAGCATATTAAACGTGCAAACTATGTGGCCTATTTATAGAAGGGAACAGAAACTTCAACAATTGACCAGCATGGCTGGAAAGTTAAGGGTGGCTGTTTGAACTCTTTCATGACAAAAACCCAAGCACCCAAAGTTTTGGAATGAACCATCTGTCACTGCCAGAAATCAGCATGTCGCCGAGGAAACTGTGCACCTCATGCAGAGAGGGATTTGCAAAAACCCAAGGAGAAGCTCACCTTTAAATCCTGATGATTGCTTTGATGATAAAGAGGAGGTTGAGTATCAGTGGATATATTTGTTTGGAGATGTCCTTTTTAAGTGAAACTACTCGCTCACGGTACATGCATATCACACAAACTAAAAAAAAAAAAGAAAAAAAAAAGCACTGGAAA
Organism: Penaeus vannamei; assembly: GCF_003789085.1. Lineage (NCBI taxonomy): Eukaryota > Metazoa > Arthropoda > Malacostraca > Decapoda > Penaeidae > Penaeus > Penaeus vannamei. The sequence goes on along the minus strand of NW_020869335.1, from coordinate 267,779 downwards.
ACCTTTTATTATTTTTTTTTTTTTTTTTTTTTTTTTAGAAAATGGTCTATAATATTTAGGTGATTCCACATACTATCAGAGGGTGTTCCAGAATGTCTATCCTCCCACTCTGTCTCGTCAAACCTTTTCTGAAGGGTATTTTGTAACAAGACCTGCTTTTGGTCTTGTATGGCATAGGTCAGCAACTTTTGGTATGAGTGTCAGACTTGGCACAAAGAGTTCTTGTCTATGGCACGCTATTTGGTTCAGAGGAGCAAAGAAAAAAGTTAAACAGCAAAATAATATATCATATTATTATGGTCAGCTAAATTTCAAAATCGGGAAATTTTGGAAACTACTGCAAATGATCATGCAGCCTCCATATTAAGTTCCCAAACACCACCTTCTGATAAATTCAGTTGCATGAAGAAAGTATCTACTACCAATTTGAGCCAGATGTTTTCATACATGCAGCATACCCTCAGCCCCCATTGCAGCAACCTTACAAATGGATCACTCTGAAGGTTGTTTGAAGCTCAGTGTTTCTAGATATTAACAGACTTCATCTCTCTAGTAGTAGTCGTTAATCTGGTTGATAAGCATATGATGGTAATGCGACTGAAGCTTATATTTTGCTCCATGTCTCCTATTGTTGTGTACGCTCCTTCATAAACTTTCATCTGTGTAGGACAGTTGTCTTTGGCGAGATATTCGTATTGTTCTGGGTGACTTCAATGCAGTATCTGGCTGCGATCGAGCTGGGTATTAGAGATCCGTTGGTCCCCATAGTTTGTGAGCTGATGCCAGCAGTGAGCATAGCCTCCTTTTCCGGAACTTTGCAAGGTCCCAGAAATTGAGGATTTTGGGCTCTTGGTACTGGTTCTCTGACCAACATTAATGGACATGGTACAGCGATGTGAGTAAAGCAGCCAAGGTGATCGAACACATCTTTGTTAGCACTCATTGGAGGATCCTCCAGAACTACAGGGTGTCTAGGAGTGATGAGTTCTGTTATAATGACCATAGATTAATTGTGGCTACCCTCCAGGTCCACTTCAAAACTCCACAGCAGTCCAATTACCACCCTAGGGTGTTTCATCTGGACAGGCCGAAGGAGGGTGTGCCCAGGGGTTTGTCAAAGTAATTTCTGGTCGTTTCACAGCGCTCGACAAACTAACAGCCCCTATACTTCTGTGGGACACCTTCACTGCACTCAATGCAGTTCAAAAATCAATTGGTGAATGCCCAAGAGCAAGACAGAATTTTATCTTGTAGGAGACATTGGAAGCTCAGATGCTTGTGCGGCTTCTCTGAGATTGGAATTTGCATCATGTCCCTTCTGTTGAGAAGGGACATGGAACAGTTTATTAGAAGTCATGCAGAGGAGGTCGATGGCTATTTCTTGTTTAATGACCATAGTCCTGCATACTAAACCCTAAGAAAGCTGTACTCCAAACCTTTTTCATAGACGACTGCAGTCGGCTCAGTCAGTGGCAAGATCGTCTCTGATCCTGTTGCAGTGCAAGATTGTTGGGCTGAATATTTTGAGTAGTTGGACCAGGTTCATCCACCAACACTTATCTTCAATGTGGATAATGTTGAGACTTTGTTGCTGGACCCACCCATCAACAAGGATCCTCTCTCCCTAACTGAACTTAAGGGGGCGATCTCCAAGCTGAAGAGTGTTAAGGGGGGCGTCGCGACGAAAATTTTCAAAAATACTCGAAAATAAAATGTAATCTAGTGGGCTTTGGCAATCTCGTGACGTAATATTTTTGCTAAATATGTAAAATTAAAGGAGTTATAACTAAATGTCTGACCCCCCTCCTCCCACTCTGATGTTTACATTGTCGCATCCGTGGAAATTTACTTGACAATTTTAGAGAAAATTTTCATTTTAGGTAATAGTAGTCTACATATCATATCGTGATGTTCATAAGACTGGACACTTAAAAAAAAATAAATTCCTACTAATCTAAAACGAAATTTAAAACCGGTCTTTCCAAATTTTAGCTATTGCTATAGACTATAGGTGGTAATTTTTTCAACGTTTGTTCATTGGAGAAGTGTGATTTTAAAGAGGCTGTGATTGTTCAAAAACTTGTTTTTCGTTTATAACTTTATTATTTATAAGCCAAATGATACGAAACTTGGTGTTTATCACTTTATATGTATAACATATTAAAAAATCACGTATATCCGATCGTAACTGACGAACTGACGATGGCCCCCTTCAAGCAGCAGATATCTGCGGCTTCCCAGTTGTGCATGGTTAAGGCTGGTGGTGAACCTATGATCCAGGGCTTGCATGCTGTCCTGGCTGCCGTCTGGCAGTCTAGTACCGTTCCCCTTGACTTGTTGAGGGATGTGGTCATTGCTCTCTGGAACGGGAAAGGGAATCGATAGGTCTGCAGCAATCACTGCTTAGTATACCTGGTAAGGTTCTTACATCCTTATGAGTTGTATCAGAACAACCTGCTGTATTCACCCCTGGGAAGTG
>NW_020869335.1:232800-235300 GCF_003789085.1 Penaeus vannamei | reverse complement strand
AATGATGATAATATTATAAACGATAGATATATATATATAATATAATATATAGTAATATATAGTTATATTATAATATAATATTCAAGATACAGATATTTAGATATACAAAATAACTAATCTATATAAATCCATACATCCATAATATTCAAAGAGAAATAATAATATAATATATAGAAGAGATAATATAAATAGAATAAGATATAAGATAAAATATAGATTATATATATTAATAATGTTAGATATATGTATTCATATATTTCATATATATAAAATGTGATATATAGATATATACTATAATATATAATATAGATATAGATAATAATAAATATAATTATAATATATATAATATATATATATATATATAGATAGATGTCTTAGTTGATTAGGTGGGTAGTATGATGTGATAGTGAGTAGTGTGAGTAGTGAGTATATAGATGCTTGTGGAGGTATATAATTCATAGTACAAAATATTAATATTATCTAATTGTATTTAACATATATATATAATAAGTTAAATATATATAAATATATTATATATATATATAGTATAATATAATATATATATGTTATTATATATATATACATGATAACAATTAATATTATTATACCTCATGGTATATAGATGGTAATGTGTGTGTGTGTTTGATGTATCGTGTGTGCGTATAATGTGTGTGTGTGTGTGTGTGTGATGTGTGGAGTTGTGTGTGTGGTAGTGTGTGTGAGTGTGTGTGTAGTGTTGTGTGTGTGTTTGTGTGAGAAATGTGATGTTGAGTGTGTGTGTGTGTTATGTGTGTAGTATTGATGTAGTGTGTGTATATTATGTGTGTGTATGTTGTGTGATTGTGATTATGTAGAGAGTGTTTATGTAAATATGTGTATATAGTATGTTTATATCATAGATATATATAATATATGTATAATATAATATTATATATATATATTAATATTATTAATATATATACATATCATACATGTACATACATATCAATATCATACATACATACATACATAATATATTAAAATCATATATAATATATATATATATATATATATATATATATATATATATTATATATTATATTGTTATTAATATATATATTAAACATTATAAATATAACATATATATATTAATTAGGTATTAGATTAATTAATGTACACACTACACACACACAACAATCAACACACATCACACACACAACACTACAACACAACACCACACATCACATACCATCAACACACACACACACACAGATCTAAGACACTAACATCAATTTGTATGTATAATTATTATTATATTATATATTAATATATATATTATATATAATATATATATTATATATTTTAATATTGTTGATGTGTGTAGTTATTATATACTTAGTGTTATATGTGAGGTTGGTATGATAGTGAGTAAGTATGTAGTTGTACACCTGTGTTAGGTTAGTATAATATAATATATATATATATATATATAATATATATATATATTACTATACTTATGTGTGTACTATATGTATTGTAAAATGGTAGTATATAGTATAATATTATTTATATTAAACGTAAATTTATTTATTATATATTTAACCCATTAATAGTAGTCAACAGGAAAAATTAATGAATATTACATATTATTACACATCTACAACACACAAACAGACAGACACACACAATTCTTTCAACAGGAGATAGACTATTTATAATAATATAGCAATAATCGTATAGGTGTTAGGGGGTAAGGGTAATAGCGTAGGTATAGCGTATATTGTAACGGGATAATATATATATAAAGTGTCCACCTTATAAATCTTATATACTGTGCAGCCTAATGTATAAATAAGTGATAGCAATAAACATAAATATCTATGCAAGATAATTAACAATACTTTTATACCCTATACATAAAATAGCACACTACACGTAGCTATAAATATAAAAATACCTAGTAAATATAATTATATATAGTAACCCTCACTTAAAACCAGACATAATTTCTTTATCTTTCTTTATATATTATAAGTCTATTCTTTCTTCTTTTATAATCCTTATTATGTTTTATATTCTTTATATAAATATTCACACATCCCCTCCCTAATAATATACATATTATATATATATTTAGATGATATGTTATCATATAAGTCTCTATTATATATAGTAATCAATAAACCAATAAATCATTCAGATAACAGATACTATAATAAAGAACCCGAACAAAATATATAAATACAAAATAATATATATAAAGTGTAGTAGCTAGTATATAAGAGTTATGATATAGTAAGTAGGTAGTGGATATAGCGATGTGTGTGATGGTGTGCGTGTGAGTGATAGTGTCTGTTGTGTGAGCTTTGTAAACAAAGAGCGTGATGTCTAGTGTGGTTACACCATAGTAAGCCCAAATATGTGAGCGAATAAAAATCATGAGTCACGTGCCCTCCCTATATAATAATATAAATAAATAGATATAATATATATATATAAAATATAAAAAATATATGTATAT
>NW_020869335.1:207800-212800 GCF_003789085.1 Penaeus vannamei | reverse complement strand
ATCAGCTTGGAGATTGCCTCCCCAACTTTAATTAGGGAGGGTGGGTCCTCGCTAATAGGTGGGTCCGGCAGAGGAATCACGGCACTTCCCGCATCCAAGTTAACTGTTGGAGGGTCAACCTGATACAACTGCTCAAAATACTCAGCCCTACGTTCCCGCACTGCAACATGATCTGAGACGATCTGGCCACCTGCTAAGCGAACTGCAGTCACCTGTGAAGGGCTTGGAATTCAGTTTTCTCAGGGCTTGGTATGCAGGACGAAGGTCATTTACTAAGAAATGGCCTTCGACCTTCTCAGCAAGACTCCTAATAAACTGTTCCTTGTCCCTTCTTAACAGAGACTGAGTTCTGCGCACCTGAGAATGGTGCAAATCCCGATCCCCTGCCAGACGAGCCGCATGGCAAGCATCTGTGGCTTCCAGTGTCTCCTGAGAGTTTAAATTCTGTCTTGCCCTGGGGCGTTCTCCAGTCGATTCTTGGGCTGCATCAAGCGTTTCACACTTGAAGGTGTCCCATAGAAGTACAGGGTCCATCAGATTGTCAAGTGCTGTGAAGCGATCAGATATTGTCTAAATAAACCCCCGAGCACACTCCCTCTCCTTCAGCTTGTCCAAATGAAACACCCTAGGGTGGTCATTGGGCCGCTGGGGAGTTTGGAAGTGAACCCGGTGGATAGCCACAACCAATCTATGGTCAGTACCACAGAACTGGACACTCCTATACACCCTGCAGTTCTGGAGGATCCTCCAACGAGTGCTAACGAGAATGGTCGATCTCCTTGGCTGCATTACCCACATCGCTGTACCATGTCCAACAATGTGGGTCTGGGCGCTGGTACCAGGAGCCAGAAATCCTCAATTTCTGGGATCTTGCAAAATCACGGAAAAGGAGGGACTTACCAGGAGTGAATCCAGATTGCTCTGGCCTCTGATTGCCTTAGTAGATGGTCNTTACGCTACTCTAAGAAGCTGACATTACCAAGACAAGGACCATGGAAGGAGGGTAATGGCGGGAGAGAGGGGCGGGAGGTGAGGGAGGGTAGGGAGATACGGAGGGCGGGAGGGAGGGAGGGACGGACGGACGAGGGAGGGAGGGCAGGAGGCGAGGGAGAGAGGGAGGGAGGGGACGGAGTGTTACCTAACTCCATCACATACTTCCAACTCCACTTTTACTTTCGCCCTCGCAACGGCCTGGAGCCGGCCTGTACCAGCGCCACCGCAGCCATCCTAGGGCGCGCTGCACTCCAGGATTTGGCTACATAATGTTAAAGCTATTATGCGGAAGGTTGTGCGTCCTCCTCCAGCCGAAAAGGAAGCTTGGGAGAACATGCACAAAGAGAAATACGCGTATTTGCACAGCCATATGCAAACGACAACGACAGACTCACTCTCTCTTTCTCTGTCTGTCTCTGTCTGTCTGTCTGTCTGCCTCTCTCTCTCTCTCTCTCTCTCTCTCTCTCTGCTCTCTCTCTCTCTCTCTCTCTCTCTCTCTCTCTCTCTCTCTCTCTCTCTCTCTCTCTCTCTCTCTCTCTCTCTCTCTCTCTCTCTCTCTCTCTCTCTCTCTCTCTCTCTCTCTCTCTCTCTCTCTCTCTCTCTCTCTCTCTCTCTCTTGTCTCTCTCCCTTTCTCTTTCTATCTGTCTGTCAGACACCCTCTGTCTATCTCTTTCTCTCTCTTCTGTCTGTCTCGTCTGTCTCTCTCTCTCTCTCTCCTCTCTCTCTCTCTCTCTCTCTCTCTCTCTCTCTCTCTCTCTCTCTCTCTCTCTCTCTCTCTCTCTTTCTCTCTTTCTCTCTCTTTCATTCTCTCTGTCTGTCTCTCTCTCTCTCTCTCTCTCTCTCTCCTCTCTCTCTCTCTCTCTCTTTCTCTCTCTCATTCTCTCTGTCTGTCTGTCAGACACCCTCTCTCTCTCTCTCTCTCTCTCTCTCTCTCTCTCTCTCTCTCTCTCTCTCTCCTCTCTCTCTCTCTCTCTCTCTCTCTCTCTCTCTCTCTCTCTCTCTCTCTCTCTCTCTCTCTCTCTCTCTCTCTCTCTCTCTCTCTCTCTCTCTCTCTCTCTCTCTCTCTCTCTCTCTCTCTCTCTTCTCTCTCTCTCTCTCACACACACACACACACACACACACACACACACACACACACACACACACACACACACACACACACACACACACAACACACACACACACACACACACACACACACACACACAAGCACACATACAACCACAAACATTTTTAACACACGCATATTATCATAATCACACACTTCTTCACACTTTTCTCACACTAAAGAACCTAAAAGCATCTCTCTCTCTTCACCCTCATAGCTAATGCAACACTTACACATATGTCACACGTGAACCTTCGAGTAAATAGGTATTTTAAAGGCTTTTTATGCTGTCACTTCACACTTTACGATCACACTGAATGGTTGTAAAATCAGACCCTGTTGCATGGTCCGATGAACAGCATGAAAGGGAGAATAGGAAGAATGAGTAAATGAGGATAAAATCAAAGTGAGGAGGAGAACGTGGAGATGATAAAGATGATTATTGAGATAGAATGAAGAATGTGAGGAAAAGGATGAAAGGAATAGAGGGATATGTGGAATGACGTATGACATGAACGAGAGGAAGGAGAATTAGAAGGAAAAATTGAAAAAGAGGAAGAAAGTAGAATAGGGAAAAGATGAAGAGGAAGGAAGAAAAGAGGTAGAACAAGGGAGAGAAGAAGAAACAGAAAAGCAAAAAAGAAGAGAAAAATGGAAAGAGAAGAAAAAGAACTTGGAAAAGGAGAAGGGAAAAGAAGTAAAATAGTAGAACAATGAAAAGAAGGAGACTTAAACGAAGAACAATTGGAGAAGAAGAAGAAGTGGAAAAAACAAAAAGAGAGAGAGAGAGAGAAAGAGAAAGAGAAAGAAAGAGAGAAAGAGAGAGAGAGAGACAGACAGACAAAGAGAGAAACAGATAGATCGACAGATAGGGAAACACCAAATCTAAAAGGAAAATGACCAAAGGAAAAAAAGTGTAGAAATAGGAACAGTCCGAAACTGGAGTACTCTCTAGACCACGCCCTCAGACAAGTGACGTCACACTGGCCCCGAACACCAAGCCATCCTTAGAAAGCACACTCTCACATCCGTACACGCTCTGGATGCCTAAATATGTACTTATTATGTACACGCACATCACAAGGGCACTTATACATATGGCTTCGCTTCTATTTATAAACGCATATTATATATATATATATATATATATATATATTATATATATATATATATATATATATATATATATATATATATATATATATATATATATATATATATATATAGTGTGAGTGTACGTTTTATACAAGCACTGACGTAGATACAGACACAGGCGGAATATATAGGTACACAGATGGTAAAAAATACAGATGTACGTCATTTTAATGATACGGAAACGCATAAACAAGTGAAGATAGACGTAGGATACATTTAGATATATTCGGATAAGTAGAACAGCAACGATAACAAAAAAGAAAAAAAAAAAAAAATGCCGTTCTGATGATACAAAGACACATAAGTAAGGAGACATAGATACAGGATTAATTGACGTTCACTTTGAAACAAGTAAAAGGACAACAACAACAACAACAAAACACGTAGGTAATTAAAAAAACGGAATGTTAGACTAAAACATAGAAACAGATGTATACACGCAGGCATATAGACATTCCCCTTCAATACGCATGTACACTCAAAATACCAACAGAACACAACACACACACGGGCTGACACACACACACACACACACACGCACGCACACACACACACACACACACACACACACACACACACACACACACACACACACGCACACACACACACACGACACACACGCACACGCGCACACACACACACACACACACACACACACACACACACACACACACACACACACACACACTCCCAACAGCTCCCCAACACAACACCCCCTCCCCAACACAAGCTTTCCCCTCCCCCCCCCCAACACAAACACACAAACACTCCCCTCCTTCCCCCTCACAACCCCCCCCCCCCCAACACCCCCTCCCTCCCCACTCCAAACCTGCAGAGGAGCCGAACCTAATCCCCCGTCAATGGCCCCCCAACAATAGTCCCTGTGTAATAACGCCGCTTGTAATCTCCCCAATGATTGTATCTTCATAGTAATCGAAGGTCTAGTCAAATCACAGAATAAAAGAAATTAGAAAAATAACAGATAAGGTTGGTGACTTTTTTTTTTTTTTTTTTTTTTTTTTGGGGGGGGGAGGTTATTTAAAAATATAACTGATAAGGTTAGTGATTTTTTTTGAGGGGGGGGGAGGTTCATTAAAAAATAACTGATGAGGTAGGTGATTTTTTTTTTTTTTGGAGGGGTAGGAGGTTAATTTTAAAAATACCTGATAAGGTTGGCGATTTTTTTTTTTTTGGGGGGGGGGTGGAGGGGAGTTCAAAATTTTCTCTCTTTTTTGTCTAAAATAATAACTTTCATGATTTATGGAAATGGGCGGTATAGGTGTTGTTGAGTTTTTTTTTCTTTCTTTCTTTTCCATCTTTTTCTTTTTCCATCTTTTTTATTTTATTCATTTCCTTCCTCATCTTTCTTCTTTGCTTTTCTCCATTTTCTTCTTTCTTGTTTTCTTTTCTCCATTTTCTTCTTTCTTGTTTTATTTTCTCCATTTTCTTCCTTCTTATTTTCTTTTCTCCATTTTCTTCTTTCTTGTTTTCTCCATATTCTTCTTTATTGTTTTCATTCTTTCTTTTTTTTCTTTTCATGTTTTCTTTTGTATGTTTTTAGTTTTATTTTCCCCTTCTACTTTTCTCTTTCTTTTTATATTTTTTCCTCTTCCTTTGTAATTAAGGTGGTTAGTGGTTTTGAAAATGATTTTGGTAATAATGAAAAAAAATGAAAATGCAAAATAACAGAAATGTTGGTTTGTTGCCCTACAAACACCAATGCTAATTATGGTAGCAAGAATG
>NW_020869335.1:153850-180191 GCF_003789085.1 Penaeus vannamei | reverse complement strand
TCCCTCTCCCTCTCCTCCCCTCCCCTCTCCCTATCCCTTATCCCTATCCCTTCCCTCTCCTCTCCCTCTCCCTCTTCCTTCTCCCTCCCTCTCCCTCCTCCCTCTTCCTTCTCCCTCTCCCTCTCCCTCACTCTCTCTCAGGACACAATTTTCTAGTTTCTGAAAAAAAAAAGAATAAATAACCAAGAAATAAAAAAAATAATAATAATAAAAAAATGTGCATAATTCATACGATCCCCTGACACTTGAACCTCTCTCTGTCCTCTCACACTCACCCTCCCTCCCACGCCCTTCACCGCCTTTCCCCTCCCCAAAGCATCACCCATAGGTAGTAGGCCTATCACCATTCTTTACGCCCTAAAATCTCAGACCAGGGATCCGCTCCCCTCTTTTCCCCTTCGTTAAAGAGATTTTGGGGTTCGAGGCAGGTCAGTTCCCCGGGAGGGGGAGGGCGGGAGCGGGCGATGGAGGGGAAGCGGGAATTGCGGTGGGAGGGTGGTGAGGGGGTGAGGGGGAGATAGAGGGAGGGGGAAGGGAGGGGGAAGGGGAATGCGAGCGTTAGAAGTGGGGCGTGGTATGAGGGGGAATAGAAGTAGGGGGAGCGGGAAGGGTTTAATGGCGGGTTTAAGAAGGGAGGGGTGATGCGGGAGAGAGGGCGGGAGGAGGAGGGTTAATGCGAGTAGAAGGGCGGGTGGATGAGGGGAGAGTGAAGTCAGGGTGGAGGCGAAGGGAATGGGGTTTTAGGAAGGGGCGGATGAGGGAGATAGAAGTTAGGGCGGAGCAAGGGGGGGTAATTGCGGTAGTCGGAGGGAGGGGGGATGAGTGGAGAAGAGTAGGGGGAGAGAAGGGTAATGCGGGTAGAAGGGGGGTGAGAGGGGAGATAGAAGTAGGGGGGAGTGGAAGGAGTAATTGCGGGTAGAAGAAAGTGGGCGTGGTGAGGGAGAGAGGTTAAGGGGGGAGGAGGAGGGGTATTTGGGCGCAGTAGAAGGGGGGATGAGGGGAGATTAGAAGTAGGGTGAGAGGGGAAGGGCGGGAGAAGGGGGGGGATGAGGGGAGAAAAGTAGGGGGATGGTAATGCGGTAGGAGGGGGGCCGTGGATGAGGGAGATAGAAGTAGGGGGAGGAAGGGGAAGAGGGTAATGCGGGTAGAAGGGGGGTGGGAATGGGGGGAGATAGAAGTAGGGGGAGGGGAAGGTTGAGATGCGAGAAGGACGGTAGTGAGATGAGGGGAGATAGAAGTAGGGGGGAGGGGAAAGAGGTAATGCGGGTAGAAAGGGGGGGGTTGAGGGGAGAAGAGGTAAGGGGGAGGTGGGGGAAAGAGGGTAATGCGAGTAGAAGGGGGGGATGCAGGGGAGACTAGAAGTAGGGTGGAGGGAGGTAATGCGGGTAGAAAGGGGGGGGGGTGAGGGAGATAGAATAGGGAGAGGGGAAGGGTAATGCGGTAGAAGGGGGGGGTGAATGGGGACAGAGAGGTACGGGCGAGGGGGGAGCTTACTGCTGGTGGAGGGGGGCGAGGCGGTGTCAATTGACAGGCTATGCGATAATTGGTGTAATCTCACGTAATGGTAGATAACGAGGTGGTTATTCTCCTTCTCTTTCTCTCCGATTTTCTGTCTCTGTTTCTCTGCTTGTCTTTGTCTCTGTTTCTGTTTCTGTTTCTGTTTCTGTTTCTGTTTCTGTTTCTGTTTCTGTCTGTCTGTCTGTCTGTCTGTCTGTCTGTCTGTCTCTCTCTCTTCTCTGTCTGTCTGTCTCTCTCTCTCTCTCTCTCTCTCTCTCTCTCTCTCTCTCTCTCTCTCTCTCTCTCTCTCTCTCTCTCTCTCTCTCTCTCTCTCTCTCTCTCTCTCTCTCTCTCTCTCTCTCTCTCGAGTAATCATCATTAGAAGAACACAACTAAACATAATTAATCAATTAATTCCTAATTATCACACAAGTAAATCCGTCACCTAATGATTAAAAAACAATTAACAAAAACAACAAATGAACAAACACACCCAAGACAAAACAAACAACAAACAAACAAACCCCCTCCCGCAGCGGTGACCATGAATCCTTGAAACAAAAGTGGAACAAAAAAAACAACAACAAAAACAACAACAACAAACAAATGACTTGCTGTCACGCACATGTACGGAAATATACCGACACACCAGCGACACATGTACACATTTATTGTTTTACTTTGTTTGGGTGAATATAAATACAAGGTAGAGTAAATAGGTAAATAAATATATAAATAGATAAATAGATAAATTATGGCTAAATCTATGACTATGATTTGATAAAGCAGATCTAAAGTAGTTAATAGATAAGGATAAATGTATCGTATATAAAAAAGAAATGTGTAAATAAATAAATAAAACTGTATACACAAAAAAATCGCAAAGTGAAATGTATTTAATTAAAAAATAATAAATACGCTATATTTACTGTATCTATTCGTAAAAAATGTGATATGCATTGTATCTTTTTAGCCAGAAGAAAAGGAATTAAAATGTTTAACTTTATTAAAAGTAAAAAATAAAAAAAATATGAAAATACCATGTGATCGTATTTCACAAAACGGAACAAAATGAAACGAACGAAAATAATACACAATCGGGTGTTCTTTTTTTTCGTCAAATGATAAAAAGTGTCACGCAAGATGATTATGTTCATTTGAAGCCGAGTTGAGAACTTTCGGACAAGTTCGAAAGTTGTTTGTTGCCTTGCTCTTGTTGGGGGATTGGAAAAAAATGTGTGCGTATGTGGTGTGCGCGCGTGTGTGTTTCTCTCTCTCCCTTTCTGTGTTTGTGTTGTGTGTGTGTGTGTGTGTATGTGTGTGTGTGTGTGTGTGTGTGTGTGTGTGTGTGTGTGTGTGTGTGTGTGTGTGTGTGTGTGTGTGTGTGTGTGTGTGTGTGTGTGTGTTGTGTGTGTGTGTGTGTGTGTGTGTGTGTGTGTGGCGTGCGTGCGTGCGTCTGTGTGTATGCATGTGCGGTGTTTATATTTTTCTTCGAAACACAGATACGAAAGAAAATTATATAAAAAACGCAAAAAAATATTTCCAAAAATACACAAACAAAAAAATAATAAGAGAGTGACGAAGCAAAAAGACAAAAGAGACCCTCGTTAGTTCGCCAGTTTTCCGCGCAACGGTAATGGCGCTGCAGTGCCTGTTGCGATTTGGCACTCTATCGTGGCACTCCGGAGAGGTTACGACCTATCCGCGTCGTAAATTCCTTATGGCAACGGGGGAGACGGACGGGAACAGCAACAGGAGATAACAGTAGCGTGGTTCTCGCAGCTTCGGTAACAGGAGCGCTGACGGACACGGCAACAGGGGCAGTTTAACGGACTCAACAGCAACAGAAGTTTAACGGACTCAACAGCAACAAGAAGTTTAACGGACTCAACAGCAACAGAAGTTTAACGGACGCCGCGGCAACAGAAGCAATTAACGGACACACAGATGACTGCATCACTGACAGACACAACAACAGGGACAGTAACGGACAGTAATGACTGGGTAAATTAACGGACGCACTGGCAACAGGAGCTTTAACAGCAACAGACGCAATAACGGACACACTGGCAACAATAACGGACGCACCAATAATAAAAGTATTAATGGCCACGAGAGCTTGGACAATAACGGACACCCACCCACAACAGGACCCATTAACGGACACCCACCCACAACAGGACCCGTTAACGGACACGCACCCACAACAGGACCCATTAACGGACACCCACCCACAACAGACCCGTTAACGGACACCGGACCCATTAACGGACACCCCATCCCCGCCCCTTTACGGAAAGAGACAACGGAGGCGCTAATAGGAACGGCAACGGAGACGACAACGGTTTAGGGCCAACGGGAGAAGTTTTATGGGGTGGGTGGGGTGGGGGCGGGGGGGGGGGGGAAGCTGAAGTATCCGGCCTCTTATATTGTAGTTATTAAGCAGGGGGGGGGGGGTTTGGAAGAAGGGTGGGAGGGGCAGAAGGAGGGAAGGGAGATAATGGGGGGGGGGGATGGAGGCATGTGGGGGGAGTGATGGTGTGGGGTACAGGAGGGGAGTGATGGTGTGGGGGATAGGGGGAGGGGAGAGGGGAATGGAATGCGGAAAGTGGAGAGCAAGGGGGGGGGGAGGGGAGAATGGGGGAGAAAGAGGGGAGGAGGGGAGGAGATGGGAGGGGGAAGGGAAGACTAAAGAAAACTAATGGAGGAGGTGAATGGTGTGAGAGAGAGAGAGAGAGAGAAGAGAGAGAGAAGAGAAGAGAAGAGAAGAGAAGAGAAGAGAAGAGAAGAGAAGAGAAGAGAAGAGAAGAGAAGAGAAGAGAAGAGAAGAGAAGAAAAGAAAAGAAAAGAAAAGAAAAGAAAAGAAAAAAGAAAGAAAGAAAGAGAGACAGAGAGGAGAGAGAAAGAAAGAGAAAGAAAGAAAGAGAGAGAGAGACGGACAGAGACGTAAGTGCAAATAACGCTGGAATGTGACTACCTGAGGACCTTATCTTACGGGCCAACCCCAACTTACACCATCCTCCCAACAACCTAACCCCCCCCCAAAAAAAAAAAAATATTAATAATAATAAATAAAATAAATAAATACAAAAATTAACACTTCTCCCCTCCTCCTCTTTCCGTATCCCTCTCTCTATCCTCATTCCTCATTCCTTCAAGCCAACCCCAGACGCCCAACCCAAGCCAACCCGCGCCACCCAAGCTAACCCAGACGCCAAACAACCCACCCCAACACAAGCCAACCTCAGACGCCCAACCCAAGCCAACCTCAGACGCCCAACCCAAGCCAACCATAGACACCACCCAAACCAACCCAGACGCCAACCCCAAGCCAATCCTATCCCCCCAGACCAACCCAGACCAAACCAACCGACCCAGACGCCCACCCAAACCAACCCAAGCAACCATAAACGCCCAACCCAACCAACCAACCCCATAAACGCCCACCCAAGCCAACCCAGACGCCCAACCCAAACCAACCCAAGCCAACCCCAGACGCCCAACCCAACCCACCCAGCAACCACGTAACGAGAGGAATAACATTGAGACGCAGAAAGCCCCCAAAAAGCCCCAGCCGATGACGTAATGTATGCACCAACCAAACAGAGAGAATTATCCTTTTCATTCCGACAGGGGAAATTAATGAGCAGGGGGGGGGGGGGGAGGGGGGGCAGGGAGAAGAGTGGTGGGGGCATTAGGGGGACTTAGGTATAATTAATTGGCAAAAGGGGGAGAAGAAGAGTGGGGGGAGGGAGGGATGGAGGAGGGGTGTTGGTGGGAGGGAGGGAGGGAGGAGGAAGGGAGGAAGGGTGTTGGAGGGAGGGAGGGAGGGAGGGAGGGTGGAGAGAGAGGGTGTTGGAGGGAGGGAGGGGAGGGAGGAGGGGTGTTGGTGGGAGGTGGGGTGTTGGAGGGAGGAGGGAAGGGAGGAAGTAGAGGGTGTTGGAAGGAGGGAGGCGGGAGGAGGGTGTGTTGGAGGTAAGGGGGAAGGAGGAAGTAACTGAGGGTGTTGGAGGGGGGAGAGGGAGGGAGGTGGGGTATTAGATGAGGGAGGAAAGGGGGGAGGGGGAGGTCAGAAAAACAAATAGTAGGCTTAATGGTCGATATAGTAGGGGTCCGTTCCTTCTCCAAACATCCTCCCACCTCCCCCCCTGTCCCTTCTACCCCTCTCCCCTACTACCCACACCCCACACCCCTCCTCCCATCACCCTTCCCCGTCTTCCTCTCCTTCTTAAACCTTAAACCCAAAATTTCTGTTTACATTTTCCTTTCCCATGGGTTCGCGTGCATTACATAAACGGAAAAAAGAAAAAAAAAACGAGACGATAACAGAGATACAAAAATAAATAAACAAATAATTAAATACATAAACAAAACAACTTTATTTCCTAAAAGAGTACATAACACAAACGAGAAAAAAAATACGAGACGATAACAGAGATACAAAAAAAAAAAAAAACAATAATAAATAAATACATAAATAGATAAAGAAACAACTCTGTTTCCTAAAAGAACATTTTTTGTTGTTTTTTTCTTACTGTGTCTATACCCTGTCAGGCTTAAAACATATTCATGTAGGTGAATACTTAAAGAACAAACACAGAAGGAATAACTAAGAATCCGTAACAGGATAATACGCCCATAATCCCATTACGTTTGGGCGTCAATGGAGGGGGAGGAGATGGGGGGAGGGAGGGGGGAGGGAGGAGGGAGGTGGAGGGGGGGAGGAGAGAGGAGGAGTGGAGGGGGAAGGAGGAGGAGGGGAAGAGGAAGGAGGGATGGGAGGGGAGGAGGAGGGAAGGGGAAGGAGGAAGGAGGGGGAGGGGAGGAGGAGGGAAGGAGGAAGAGCAAGGGGAGAGGGCAAGTACTGTCTACTTTCTCTTCCTTGTTTCTCTCTTCTTAAGCCGCTTTGCCTTCGAGAAGCTCGCTATATACACATAAGTTCAAACTCACTCTACATACACAAATTTTCTAAGGTGACTTTCAATTCTTGTCCCTAGTTTATACGTATTTTTAATCAACTACTTCCCCATATATAAAGGCACCAAGCTTAACGAATATATATATATATATATATATATATATATATATATATATATATATATATATATATATATATATATATATATATATATATATATATATATATATATATATATATATATATATACTGATTGTTTCTCTCTCATATATTTTTTTTCTATTTTTTTAAATATATCATATTTAACGAATTAACAGTAAAAAAACGTTTAAAATACATCAAAGATTTCTTCAAAGACAACTATATCATGGTAGATCTTCATCTTATTTACAAGTACCTCATTATTCCAAGTTTCTATTTCTTTTAATCCATTTCCTCATATATCAAGCTACCGAACTTGACGAATTAACAACAAAAACCTTAAACGAACTGAATGCATTTTTTTTACGAAGGCAAGTTTGTACTACAGTCTCCTGGTCGTAACTTAGGGAATTGAGCACAAGTTCCTCATAATTCTAAGTTTCTGTTATTTTATTAATCCAAAAGCTGGACGAATCAAATGGCAAAAATTCTGAAACATTACGGACTAAATACTTTTCTTTTCTTCTCCAAAGAAATCTAAAGCAGTCTCCCCTATACTGAAGGCAACGAAGAGCAAGGAAGAAAGAAAGAGAGAGAGAGAGGAGAGAGAGAGAAGAGAGAGAGAAGAGAGAGAGAGAGAGAGAGAGAGAGAGAGAGAGAGAGAGAGAAGAGAGAGAGAGAGAGAGAGAGAGAGAGAGAGAGGGGGTGATCTATGTGTATGTATAAATATATATATACATACATACATATATAGATAGATAGATAGATAGATAGATAGATAGATAGATAGATAGATAGATAGATAGATAGATAGATATAGATATAGATATATATATATAGAGAGAGAGATAGATAGAGAGAGAGAGAGAGAGAGAGAGAGACAGAGGACAGACAGAGCAAGAGAGAGAGACACTGGCTTGCGCCTCAGACAGCCCAACGTATGAGTGCCATTAGGGATGCCGACACACACTGGCGCCCTCGACCCCAAACCCAGCTGGGATGCACATTCGTCCTTTTTTGGTACTTTTAGGAGCCGATAGATGGCGGGGCAAGAGGGATGGCGGGAAGACCGATTTGGGAAGATGTGGTTTAAGTTTGTTTGTTTTTCCCATGATGGGTCTTCGTCTAAGAGTTTTGAAGGGAACGGAAAGCGATGTTTAAATTACAATTAATTTTGGGAATAAATAATGGTGTTTTATGTGAACGTAACGGTTGACATTAATTACACATGGATTCGCTCGTGCACGCTCGCGCACACACACACACACACACACACACACACACACACACACACACACACACACACACACACAACACACACACACACACACACACACACACACACACACACAACACACACATACAGACACACACAAACACACAAACCAATCCATCAAAATTAAACCAATCAATAAAACAATAATAAACCATAACAGATGAATAAACAAGTATATAAATAAATAAAAAAATAAATAGAGTAAAAATGAATAAAGTAGAGAGAGAGGAACTTGTCCTTCCTTGTGGATAGAGTAAAAGGGGAAGAAATATGGAAGGAAAAAATATCTTATCTCACAATCGTCTTCGTCTGTTTCCCCTTCCTTGGCCTTTTGCCCTTCCTCGTCAATTGCCCCTTTGTCCTTCTTCGTCCTTTGCCTCTTCCTTGCCCTTTTGTTCTTCTTCGTTCCTCCCATCTCCCTTATCTCTTCCTTGTCCCTTTGCCCTTCCTCCTTCCTTGTCCCTCTCTTGCCCTTCCTCATTCTTTGCTTCTTCCTTGTCCCTCTCTTGCCCTTCTTCATTCCTTGCCCCTTCCTCATCCCTCCCATCTCCCTCATCCCTTGCCCCTCCATCTCCCCTCATCCCTTCCTCATCCCTTGACCTTCCTCCCTTGCCCTTCCTTCTCATTCTTCTCCTCCCTTACTCTTTCTTGCCCCTTCCTCATTCCTTGCCTCCTTCATTGTCCCTCTCTTGCCCTTCCTCATCCCTTGCCCCTTCCTTGCCCTCTCTTTGCCCTTCCTCATTCCTCTCTCCTTCATCCATTACCCCCCTCTATCGCCTCTTTGCCTTCCTCATTCCTTCCGCATCCTTGCTCTTTCCTCGCCCTTCTCATCCCCCCATCTCCCCTCATCCCTTCCTCATCCCTTACCCCTCTTCCCTCCCTTCCCTTCCCTCATCCCTTCCTTGCCCTTCCTCATCCTTTACCCTTCCTCATTCCTTGCCTTCCTCATTCATCATCCCTTCCTCATTCCTTCCTCCTTCTTCCTTCCTTCCTTGCTCTTCCCCTTCCTTGCCCCATCCTCATTCCTTCCTCCTTCTTGCCTCCTTCCTCATTCCCTTCCTCCCTTCTTGCCTCCTGCCTTCCTTTCCTTGCCTCTTCCTCATCCCTTCCACTCCAAAGCGATGAGAGGTTTCCACGCGCACATGAATACAGATCCCGACGATGAATGCAACCTGTTCCTTGGCGTTCGTAGGTGTTGCAAAAAAAAAAAAAGAAAACAAAAGAAAATGGAAAAGAAAAGAGAAAATAAGAAAGAGCCTTCTCAAGATTTTTAAATATATTTTGATAATAAAGAATATTCTTAAAAAAAAACGAAAAATACCCTTAAGATAAGATAAAATAAGTAATAACCCCTTGTCAAAAAACGAATAAATAAATAAAAAAAGAGAAATAAATATACAAAAGATAACAAAGTAACAACTTTCGCAAAAAAATAAATAAATAATAATAATAAAATAAAAAATAAAAATAAAATAAACAAGATCAAAAATAAAACAAATAAGATAAATAGATTTAAAAAAATCTTAAAAAAAAAAAAAAAAAAAAAAAGGGAACACCATTCTCAAAGAATATGTTAATTCCTCGTTGGAGGCGCGAGTGGGTTCTCATTCTTTTGCGATTCTCGGCTCAGCGAGTGAATGAAGGGGCGGCGCCGGAGTTCTGGCTGAGGGGATTTGAACAAAGAGAAAAAGAAAAGGGAAGAAAAGAGAGAGAGAGAAGAGAAAAAAGGGAAGAAAGAAGAGAGGAGAAGAGAGGAAAAGGGAATAGAAAAGAAGAGAGAGAGAAAAGAGAAAAGAAAGAGAAGAAGAGGAGAAAAAAAAGAAAAGGAGGAAAGAAGAGGAGAAAAAAAGGAAAAAAAGAAAAGGAAAAAGAGAAAAGAAAGGAGAAAAAAGGGAAAAAAGGGAGAAGAAAAAGAGAGAGAAAGAAAAGAAAAAGGGAAGAAAGAATAGGGAAAGAAACGAACGGAAACAAGAGAAGAAAAGAAAGAGAAAAAATTTAAAAGAGGAAAAGACGAGAGAGAAAAAAGAGAAAGAAAAAAAGAAAAGAGAAGGGAAAGAAAAAACTAACATTTAGACAAATATAGGATAAACAAAAAAAAGCCAACCCTTCTCAAAAAAGAAAAAAATACGAAAAAAAGGAAAAAGAACTTCTCAAGAACATGTTCAATTCCTCTTTGGAGGCGCGATTGAGTTTCATTCTTCTTTGCGATTCTCGGCATCAGCGAATGTGAATGAGGGGCGGCGCCGGACGTTCTTGGCTGAGGGAATTTTGAACAAATAGAAAGAAAAAGGGAAGAAGAAGAGGAGGAAGAGAAAAACAGGGAAGAAGAGGAGAGAGAAAAGAGAAAGAAAAGAAGGGAGAAACGAGAAAGATGAAAGAAAAAAGGGAGAAACGAATTGAGAGAGAGTAAAAGAGAAGAAAAAAGAGCAAAAGAGAAAAGAAAACGAGGATAAAGAGAAAGACAGAGAGAAAAAAAAAAAGAGAAGAAAAGAGAAGAGGAAAAGGGAAAGAACAACTAACCAAATTAGAAATAAGATAAAAAAGCCCACTTTCTCAAAAAAAAATCCGAAAAAAAGAGGAAAAGAACATTCTCAAAGGAATATGTTCAATTCCTCGTTGGAGGCGCGAGTGAGTTCTCAATTCTTTGCGATTCTCGGTCAGCGAACTGTGAATGAAGGGGCGGCGCCGAACGTTCTTGGCTGAAGGGAATTTTGAACAAAGAAGAAAAAGAAGAAGAGAAGGGGAAAGAAGAGAGGAGAAAAAGAGAGAAAAAGAAAAAAGAGAAAGAAGGGAGAAAAAATGAGAAAAAAGGGAAAGAGAGTGAGAAAAAAGAGAAGAAAAGGGAAAAGAGAGAAAAGGAAGAAACAAAAAAAGAAACAAAGATAAAAATTGAAATACCACCTTTTTCTCAAAAAAAAAAAAAAAATCGAAAAATAGAAAAAGAAACAAGATTGTTCAATTCTCGTGGAGGCGCGAGTGAGTTTCTCAATTTCTTTGCGATTCTCGGCTCAGCCGAGTGAATGAAGGGGCGGCGCCGACGTTTTCGAGTTGATCGAAGATTTGAACAAAGAGAAAAATAAAAAGGGAGAAACGAGAGGGAAAGAGAAAGAAAAGAGGAAAGGAAGAAAAAGAGAAAGAAACGGAAAAAGAAAAAGAGGAAAAAGAGAAAGGGAAAGAACAAAACTAACAATTAGTAAATAGATTTTAAAAAAAGACCAACCTTTCTCAAAAAAAGAAAAAAAAAAAATCGAAAAAAGAGAAAAAAAATTCTCAAGAATATGTTCAATTCCTCGTTGGAGGCGCGAGTGAGTTCTCATTCTTTGCGATTCTCGGTCAGCGAGTGGAATGAAGGGGCGGCGCCGACGTTCTTGGCTGAAGGGATTTGAACAAAGGAGAAGAAAGAAAAGGAGAAGAAAGAAGAGAGGAGAAGAGAAAAGGAGAAAGAAGAAGAGAGGAAGAAGAGAAAAAAGGGGAAGGAAAAGAAGAGAGAAAAGGAAAAAGGAAAGGGGGAAGAAACAGATAGGAAAAAAAGAAGAAAAGACGAAAGAAAAGAAGAGAAATAAAAAGAGGAAAAGACGAGGAGAGAAAAAAAAAGGGAAAGAAAAGGGAAAGAGGACAAAGGGAGAACAAAACTAACCCAAATTAGATAAATTAGATAAAAAAAGACCCAACCTTCTCAAAAAAAAAAAAAAAAATCGAAAAGAAAAAGAAAACATTTCTCAAGAATATGTTCAAATTCCTCGTTGGAGGCGGAGTGAGTTCTCATTTTTGCGATTTCGCTCAGCGAAGTGTGAAGGGGCGGCGCCGACGTTCTTGGCTGAAGGGAATTTGGACAAAAGAGAGAGAAAAAAGGGAAAGAAAAAAGAGGAGAGGAAGAGAAAAGGAAGAAAAGAAGAGAGAGAAGAAAAGAGAAAAGGGAGAAAAGAAGAGAGGAAAAGAGAAAGGAAAAAGGAAAAAGAAGAAAAAAAGAGAAAGAAAAGAAAAAAAGAGAAAGGGAAAATGGACAAGACAAAAATAACCAATTAGATAAATAGATAAAAAAAAAAGACAACCACTTCTCAAAAAAAAAAAAAATCGAAAAAATAAAAAGAACATTCCCAAACAGAATATGTTCATTCCTCGTTGGAGGGGCGAGTGAGTTTCAATTCTTTGCGATTTCGGCTTCAGCGAAGTGAATGAGGGGCGGCGCGGACGTTCTTGATGAAGGGCTTTTGAACAAGAGAAGGAAAAAGGAGAAAGAGAGAGAGGGAAGAGAAAAAGGGAGAAAGGGAGCGAAGAGAAAGAAGAGAAAGAAGAAAAAAAGAGAAAGAAAGAAAGAAAAGAGAAAAGACCGAGAGAGAGAAAAAAAGAGAAAGAAAAGGAAAAGAGAAAAGGAAGAACAAAACTAACCATTAGGAACAATAGATAAAAAAAGGACCCAACTTTCTCAAAAAAAAGAAATTCGAAAAAAGAGAAAGAAACTTCTCAAAGAATATTGTTCAATTCTCGTTGGCGGCGCGAGTGAAGTTCTCAATCTTTTGCGATTCTCGGCTCAGCGAAGTGAATGAAAGGGCGGCGCGACGTTCTTGGCTAAAGGAGAATCTTGAACAAAGAGAGAAAAAAGAAAAGGGGAAGGAAGAAAAGAAGAGGACAGAAAAGAAAAAGGGAAAGCAAGAGAGAGAAGCAGAGAAAGAGGAGAAAAGAGAGAAAAGAAGAGGGGAAAAAAAAGAGAAGAAGAGAAAAAGAAAAAAGAAGAAGAGAGGAAAAAGAGAAAGAAAAAGGAGAAAGAGAGAGAGAAAGAAAGAGAAAGGGAATTAAAAAGATAGGAAAAAAAGAAACGAAAGAAAAATTAAAAAGAGAAAAGACGACGAGAGAAAAAGGAGAGAAAGAGAAAGAGAAAAGGGAAAACAATTAAACAAATGAGACTAAAAATAAAAAATATCCATTTCAAAAAAAAAAAAAAAAAAAAACCATCGAAAAACATTACTCAAAGAATATTGTTACAATTTCCTTCGTTGGAGGCGCGAGTCGGATTCTATTTCATTTCGCGTTCTCGGCTCAGCGAGCGAATGAAGCGGGCGGCGCCGACGTTTTGCTGAAGGGAATTTGAACAAAACGAGAAAAGAGGAAAAAAGGGAGAAAAAGGAGAGAGAAGAGAAAAGGGAAGAAAAGAGAGCGAGATGAGAAAATGAGAGAAAAGGGAAGGAAAGAATTAGAAACAGAACGAAAAAAGAGAACAAGAAAAGAAGAGAAAAAAGAGGAAAAGACGACGGAAGAAAAAAGAGAAAGAAAAGAGTAGGAAAAGAGGAAAGGGAGAACAAAACTAACCCAATTAGGAATAATAGATTAAAAAAAAGACCCAACCCTTCTCAAAAAAAAAAAAAAAAAAATGAAAAAAAAGAACAGAAAATTTCTCAAGAATATGTTCAATTCTCGTTGGGAGGCGCGAGTGAGTTCTCAATTCTTTGCGATTCTCGGCTCAGCGAAGTGAATGAAGGGGCGGCGCCGACGTTCTTGGCTGAAGGGAATTTGAACAAAAAGAGAAAAGAAAAAAAAGGAAGAAGAGAGGAGAGAGAAGAGAAAAAAGGGAAGGAAAAGAAGAGAGAGAGGAAAAAGAGAAAAGGGAAAAAGAATAGGAAAAAAAGAAACGAAAAAGAGAAAAAGAAAGAAGAGAAAAAAATAAAAAAGCAAGACGCCGAGAGAAGAGAAAAAAAGAGAAGAAAAAAGGAAAAAGAGGAACCACAAACACAAAGCAAACCAAAAAAACACAAAACGAAGAGAGAAAGGGAAAGAACAAAACTAACCAATTACGATTAAATAGATATTCAAAAAAAAAGGACCAACCTTTCAAAAAAAAAAAAAAGGGGAAAAAAAGAAAAAAATCGAAAAAAAAAAACATTCTCAAAAGAATATGTTTCAATCCTCGTGGAGCGGCGAGTGAGGTTCCATTTCTTTTGCGATTTCTCGGCTCGCCGAAGTGCATGACAGGGGCGGGCGCCGACGTTCTTGCTGAGGGAATTTGAACAAAGAGAAGAGAAAAAAGAAAGAAGAAGAGAAAGAAAAAGAGAAGACAGAGGAAAGAGAAAAGAAGAGAAAAAAGAGAAGAAAAAAAGGGAGAAAAAGAATAGGAAAAAATTTTGAAAAACGAGAAAGGAACAAGGGAAGAAGAAGAGAAAAAAGGGAAGAAGAAGAGAGAGAAAAAAAGAAAGAAAAAGAGAAAAGAAGAGGAGAAAAGGAGAAAGAAAGAGAAAGAAAAAAATGAAGAAGAAAAAGAAGAGAGAAAAGAGGAGAAAAAAGAGGAAAAGAAAAAAGGGAAGAAAGAAGAGAGTGAAAAGGAAAGAGAAGAAAAAAAAGGAAGAAAGAGAGAGAGAAAGAAAGGAGAAAGAAAAAAAGGGGTACAGAAGGAACGCGATTACAAGAGAGAGAAAAAAAAAAAGTATAAGGAGGGAAAATTCCGAAGAAAATATATATATTGAAAAATGGTAATGTGTTCTATACATTTCGTTGCCATTGTTTATTCTATTTTCTTTTTTTTCTTTTCCATTTCTTTATTCTTAAGAGATGATTTATGATTTGATTATGTATCGTTCGCCAGTCATGTTGTTTATGAACGAAGTCATTTCCGCTCAGAGGGGTAAAAGGGGAGGGATACAGATGAAGATAGGGAAGAGATGGCGACGGGAAAAAAGAGGGAGGGAAAGGAGAGGGGGAGGAAGGAGGGGAGAGGGAGGGAGGGAGGGAGGGAGAGGGGGAGGCGATGGGAGGGAGAGGAGGGAGGAGAGAGAGAGAGAGGAGAGAAAGAGAGAGAGGGGAGAGAGAGAGAGACGAGACGAGAGAGAGGAGAGAGAGATAGAGATAGAGATAGAGATAGAGATAGAAAAGAGAAAGAGAAAAGGAGAAAGAGGAAAGGAAAGAGAGAAAAAAGAAAGAGAGAGAGAAGAAAAAAAGAGTGCCTGGAGTAAGAATCTAAGCATCATTTTCGGGATATTTCGGTCAACATCTATAAAACAAGTTGCACCTCCAATTTTATTGTTTACTGGGCATATTCAGGCATTTTACATATCCGAATGTCAGCTGGTTTTCGAATTATCAAAAATGACGCGATTCTAAAGTCAAATAATTTATTTCGTTTTTGAACATAGTGTTGGCATTTGACTTTCTTATCCTGTGCTTTTAACGTTTCTTTCTCTAATCGTAATAAATTTCTCTAACTTCGTAATAAATTCTCTTAACTCGGTTATTAAATTTTCTCTTTAACTTCGTAAATAAATTTTTCTCATAACTCGTTTATAAATTTCTCATAACTCGTTAATAACATTCTCATAACTCGTAGTAAATTTCATTATCGTAAATAAATTTTTCTTCTAACTCGTTATAATTTCTTATAAACTCGTATAAATTTCTCTAACTCGTTAATTAAATTTCTATAAGCTTCGAGTAATAAATTTTCATAACTTCGTATAAATTTTTCATAATCGTAATAAATTTCTCATAACTCGTTAATAAATTTCTCGTAACTCATTCAACAAATTTCTCATAACTCGTAATAAATTTCTCATAAACCTCATTAATCAAATTCATAAACATTAATAAATCTCATAACTTCATAATAAATTTTCATAACTCATAACACTTCTCATAAACTCATATAAAAATCTCATAATTCCAATAAATTTCTCATTAACTCGTAATAAATTTAAATTCCTCATTAACTCATTAATAAATTCCTCATACTCATAACAAACTTTCTTTAATTTCATAATAAATTCTTCATATTATAATCAATTCTCCATAACTCATAATCAAAGAGAGAGAGAGAGAGGGAGGGAGAGAGAGAGAGAGAGGAGAGAGAGAGAGAGGAGAGAGAGAGAGGGATCGGAGAGAGGAGAAGGAGAGAGAAGGAGAGAGAGAGGAGAGGGAAGCAAGCGGGGCGGGTGGGAGGGGAGAAGGAGAGAGGGAGAGAGGTGGATTGGAGGGGAGGAAGAGGGGGGGAGAGGGAGGACTGAGCGGGGAGGGGAGGAGAGAGACGGAGAGGAGAGAGAGGGGAGAGATAGGGGGACGAGAGAGAGGGAGGGAGGGGGAGAGGGAGAGAGGAGACGAGAGAAGAGAGACGAGAGACGAGAGAGAGGAGAGAGAGAGAGGAGAGAGAGGAGAGAGGCGAGGGGGCGTGGGGGAGGGAAGGGAGAGAGGAGAGGGGAGAGGGGAAGAGGCGAGAGAGGGGAGAGGAGGGAGAGGAGGAGGGGAGGAGGAAGAGAAGGAGAGAGAGAGAGAGAGAGAGAGGTGAGAGAGGAGGGAGAGAGAGAGAGGGAGAGAGGCAGGATAGAGGGCGAGCCGAGGAGAGAGAGGAGGAGGGAGAGAGAGAGAGAGAGATGAAGAAGAGGAGAGATGAGGAGAACGGAGAGAGAGACGAGGGACGAGAGATGAGGGAAGAGGAGAAGGAGAGAGAGAGAGATGAGAGGGAGAGAGAGAGAGAGAGAGAGAGAGAGAGATCAGAAGACGAGACGAGGAGAGAGAGGAGAAAAGGTGGGGAGGAATTTTAGGGAGGGAGAGGAGAGGAGGGACTGAGCAGAGAAGAGAGGAAGGGAGGGAGGGCGGAGAAGAGAGGAGAGAGAGAGAGAGGAGGAATTAGAAGATAAGAGAGAGAGAGAGAGAAGAGAGAGAGAGAGAGAGAGAGAAGACGAGAGAGAAGAGAGGGAGAGAGAGAAGACGAGGAGACAGAGAGACAGAGCAGAGAGGACAGACAGACACGACGACGACAGACAGAGACAAACAGAGACAGACAGACAACCAGAGAGACACCGAAAGAGGAGAGAGAGAGAGGAGAGAAGGAGAGAGAGAGAGACAGAGAGAGATAGAGTCTAAGAAGCGGATCCAATTTCTGCCACAGGGCGGTGGATCTCCGAAGGAAAAGCAATCCTCATTAATCCTAGGAAATGGCTTCAGGAGAGGAGGGAGGGAAGGAGGAAGGGGAGGTTAAAGGAGAGAAGAGAGGACAGGGGGATAAGGGGGGAAGTGGAGGTGGGATGATAGAGGGAGGAAGAGAGAGACAGGGGGATAAAGGGGGGAAGTGGTGGTGGGATAAAGGGAGGACGAGAGAGGACAGGGGGATAAAGGGGAGGGTGGGTCGGAGGGATAAGGGAGGAAGAGAAGAAGGGGGATAAAGGGGGAGGGTTTGGGTGGGAGGATAAAGGAGGAAGAGAGGGGGCAGGGGGGAATAAAGGGGGTAAGTGGTGGGTGGGAGGATAAAGGGAGGAAGAGAGGGACAGGGGAATAAAGGGGGGAAGTGGTTGGGGTGGGGGATAAAGGGAGGGAGAATGAAGGGACAGGGGGGAATAAGGGGGTAAGTGGGGGGGGTGGGGGTTATAAAGGGAGGAAGAGAGAGACAGGGGAATAAAGGGGGTAAGTGGTGGGTGGGAGGATAAAGGGAGGAAGAGAGGGACAGGGTAAAGGGGGTTAAATGGTGGGTGGGATGATAAGGGGAGGACTAGGAGGGACAGGGATAAAGGGGGGTGAGGGTAGGAAGATAAAGAGGGGGAAGAGAGAGACAGAAGAATAAAGAAGAGGGGAGTGAAGGAGATAAAGGAAAAAGTAAGGGGTAGGAGATAAGAGGGAGGGGGGGAGGAGAAGGGTGGACAGGGAGAGAAAGGGTGGAGAGGTAGCAGGGAGAGAAAGGGGAAGAAGAGACAAAGGGGGGGGGAAGAGGTTGACAGAACAGAGGAGGAAATAAAGAGTGGAAGAAGGAGGGGTGGAGGGAACTTGGGAGATAGATGGGGGGTGGATGGGCCAAGGGTGGGTGAGCGGAGGAGTGTGGGGTTAATGGGGGAGGTGGAAAGGAGTAGTTGGGAGGGGGGGGTGAGTGCGGAGTGGATATAGAGCGTGGAGTGTGTGGGGTAGAAATAAGATTTGTGTAAGGATGAGGAGGAAGGGAGAAGGAGAAGAGGAGAGAGAAGTAGAGGAGGGGAGAAGGAGGAGGAGGAGGGGAAAGGAGGAGGAAGGAGGAAGGAGGAGAAGGAGGAAAGACGCAAGAAGTAGGAGGAGGTAGGGGAGAAGGAGAAGGAGAAGGAGGAAGGAGGAGGAGGGGGGGAACGATACAGAGGGGAGAGAGGAGGAGGACAAGAAGAAGGAGGAGGAGGAGGAGAAGAAGAAGGAGGAGGAGGAGGAGGACAAGAAGAAGGAGGAGGAGGAGGCGACCTTAGGATATTGGAGACCGAATAAATCCCGGAGGCAACACTGCAGTTCCAAGCAGTTACGGGAATGGGGGGGGGGGAGGGAAAGAGGGAGTGAAGGGGTGTTGGAGGAGCGAGGAAGGGGGAAAGGGGAGAGGGAAGGGCTCGAGGGACGAGGAGGGGGTATGGGGAAGAGGAAGAGAGGGAGGGAGCGACGAAGGGGGATATGGGGAAGAGGAAGAGGGGAGAGGGAGCAGGGCGGTACTGGAGGGGGAGGGGAGACCGGGGGGAGGTCGGGGAGCGACGAAGAGGGTGTGGGAAGCGGGAGGGCGAAGGGGAGGGGAGCGAGGGAAGCGGGACGAGGGGGGTAGGAAGAAGGGGAAGGGGAGAGCGAAGGTGGAGGTCGAGTGGAGAAGCGAGGAAGGGGGCTATGGGGAAGGGGAAGAGAGGAGAGGTGCGCTATTAGGATATTGCCGCTATCAGGACTCCTCCCGAAGCAACGCCCTTACGTCACACCACGAGGCCGATCCGACGAAGACTCCCTCCGTGTGGCTCCTGCGGAAGACGCCGACGGGGGAGCGAGGGCGGGGTGGGGGGGGGGGGAAGGAGGAGGAGGGGGAAAGAGACGAGAAGGAGGAGGAAAGGGAGAGAGGGGAGGAGGAAAGGGAATGAGAGAGGAGGAAGAAAGGGGAAGAAGAGGGGAGGATTAAAGGGGAGAGGTGAGGGAGAAGGGAGGAGGGGAGGAGAGAAAGGGGGAGAAGAAGAGACGAGGGAGAGGAGAGGTAGGAGAAGGGAAGAAGGAGAGGAGGAGGGAAGAAGAAGAAGAGAGGATGGGAATGGGAGTGGAGGGTGAGAGAAAAGGGAGGATGGGAGGGGAGAGGAGAAGGGAAGGGGAGAAGGGGGAGGGGGAGGGGGAGGAAGGAAGGTGAAGGGTGTCTTGACAGCTACCTGGAAAGGCCTACCAGGACAGAAGGAAAGGATCTCTGTAGGACCTTTTCTTTTGTTTGTTTTTAGTTTTCTTCTTTTTTTTTTTTTTTTTTGTCTGATTCCTCTAATTTCTTTCCTCCTTTCCACCATCGAAAGACGACTATTTGCACCAGATTTGGGCGTGTGGGAAATCTTTTTTGTAACCTTTCTCTCTCTCTGCTCTGTCTCTGTCTGTCTGTCTGTCTATCTCTTCTCTCTCTCTCTCTGGTCTCTCCTCTCTCTCTCTCTCTCTCTGTCTCTCTCTCTCTCTCTCTCTCTCTCTCTCTCTCTCTCTCTCTTCTCTTCTCACTCCCACACTCACACTCACTCTCACTCACACTCCGACACTCTCACTCTCTCACTCACTCTCTCTCTCTCTCTTACTCACCCACCTCACACTCTAACTCTCACTCTCACTCTCACACTCCCACACTCTCACTCTCTCCACTCTCTCTCTCACTCACTCTCTCACTCACTCTCACTCTCTTCACTCTCACTCTCTCACTCACTCTCACTCACTCTCACACTCACACCACACACACACAAAACAGTCAAACAGTCCGTATCCACTGTAACTGAACAATGTATCTACGTGCGTGTCAATGTGCATAAATTCTTCGCCACACAAAAAAACTTCACGCATCACACTTCATCCCTGCCCCTCTGACCTGCACCATCAAACCCACAGGAGGAAAAAATAAAAAAAACTCCGCCTTTCTTTCCTCCCACTTTCCAAAACCCGCTCCAAACGCACTCGGATCTTTATCCTATCCCCCCAAAACCCCGAGAATTTCCCCCCCCCCCCCCCCCCCCCCGCCGTCCGTTATCCAAGACAGGACGGGATTCCAGCGCGACGTCACTGTTCCGATTAACCGGCCTGTGGGTTGAGGCTGACGGAGGAGAGACGCGGTCGCCGGGGTGACTCGGTTTATAGAGGCGGTGTTGACTTTACGACGGTTTTGAGATTCGTCGGTTCGGGGTGGAAGGAGGGGGAGAGGGGGTTGGAGAAGAGGGGAGAGGGAAGGAGGGGGAAGGGGAGGAGGGGGGGGAGAGGGAAGGGGGTGGAAGGGGAAGGGAAAGGGGGGTTGGAGTAGGGGGAGAAGGGGTGGAGGGAGGGGAAGGTTGGAGTAGGGGAGAAGGGGGAAGAGGGAAGGGGGGTAGTAGGAGAGAAGGGAAGGGGGTTAGAGTAGGGGAAAGGGAGGTAGGGAGAGGAAGGGGGGTTGGAGCTGAGGGAAGGGAGAAGGGGAGGGGGAGAGGGCAGGGTAATTAGGGGAGCTGAGATTCGGCTGAGGTTTATAAGGTGAATTTTGCTTGCCGAGAGTGTAGCGGGAAAGATTTACACAGAGAAGGATAGTTTGATTGGATGTCGTCAGGTGAAATTATTATCCTAGAGCTAAGTGTCAGGTACTCGATTTTTTTTTTTTTTTCTTTCTTTTTTTTTCTTTTTTTTTTTTTAAAGCTGGTGACATCTCTGTCTTTTCTATTTTCCTCTCTTTTTTACGGTATCGTCTTGCTCTTCTTTTGTCTAATTCCATTTTTTCTGCTTCCCATTTTCCACTCTCTATTTTCATTTCATTTCCCTCATCTTATCCTCCTTCTTATCTCCTATATTCGCCATAATTTTCCCTCCCTTTCCGATTCCCTTTCTGGCTTCTTATCTTTTCCATCTTTCTTTATCATCAGCTGGTCAGGTCTTTCCCGTTCTTTGTCCTTTCCTCCTCCCTCCGTCATTTTTCCTTCTTCGTCCATTTCCCCTTCTTCCTCTCTTCCATTTCGCCTCCCCTTTCCCCTTCCTTCTTCCTCCCTCCCATCTTCCTCGTTCTTTTCTCTTTCTTTGTGTCTCTTCTTTCTCTTTCCATGTCCCTTCCATATTCCTCCTCTTGTTCTCCTTATCTTCTCCACTCCCTTTCCCTCTCTCTCTTCCCCATTCCTCTCCCCTCCCTGGCTCCACTCTCCTTCCTCATCCCTTCCTTGTCCCTCTACCATTCCTCTTCCCTCTCCACTTCCTTATTCCTCTACCTCTTCCTCATCCCTTCCTCCTTCCTTATCCCTACCCTTTCCTTTCCCTTCAACTTCGTCTCCTCTTCCTCCTTCCTCGCATGTCTCCCTTTTTTCTTTCCTAGTTCCCCTCTCATTTCCTCCCTCCTCGCCCCCGCTTCCCTCTCTCTCATCCCTCATCCTTCTCCCCTTCCTCGCCTGCTTCCCTCCTCCTCGCCCGCCCCCCCTTCCTTCCTCCTCCCCCCCTCTCCTTCCTCCTCCCTCCTCCCTTCCCCCTCCCTCGTCTCTCACCCCTTCCTCCTTCCTCGCCCGCCTCCCTCATCCCTTTCCCCTCTCCTCCTCCTTCCTCGCCCGCCTCCCTCATCCCTCACCCCTCCCTCCTTCCCCCTTCCTTCCCCTCTCCCTCCCCCTTCCTCGCCCGCCTTCCTCATCTCTCCCCCTTCCTCCTTCCCTCCCTCCTTCCTTCCTCCTTCCCCCGCCCATCCTAACCTCTTTCTGCCGACGCGGGTGATCCGTATCGACCCTCCCAATCCTCTGCCTATCTTATCTCTCATCGTAAACAACATATTTGGTTTTCTGTGTCTCCTTTACCGTGCCTTTGGGGGAATAAATACCATGTAATGCCCGGCTGTTACCTAACTGTTAAATTTGCGTGTATTGAATGTTCTTCTTCTGGTTTGTACTTGGATCCGCGACCACCGAGTGGCTTCAAACTAAGGGAGTGAAAGTTTGGGATTATCATATGTGACTTTTAATTTACCTCGGGATATGGTCTTATCCGTAAAGGTATTTATACTATATATATTAAACATAAAAAAACGTTTTTTGTCGTTATTGTAGATGGTAGACTATTGAAATCAAGAAGTTACGCCGAAAATAGGTTAAAACTGATATGTTTAAACATCATTTTAAGGCGATTGTCAGCCTCGCCCCCAGTGCAAGGAGTCATTAAGTATGTATGAGTCTAAATCTCCAGGAGTCCAGAAACTCGAAGGCGATCACTAAGAAGTTTACGCTCATCTTTACCTCCATAATCAAGAAGTTACCTAATATGCAAAGTTCAGACACTGGAGGCGCCCGGAATGATTGGCCGTTTGGAGCCTTCCGTCGGCCATTACGGTGCTTCGCGGGACGTCAGAACGAGAGCCGGGGACTTACCTCTTCGCCTTGGGCTTCGGCAAGGGCTTCATCTCCATCCCGTCTTGGATTCTCTCCTCGAGGCCCAGCCACTCCGCGAGGGTCATGTCCAACTCCCTCGCTTTCTTCCACTCGCTCTCCAGCCACTCACTCCCCCAGTCCAGCGAGTTCTGCCACACGTCCCTGAGGTTCGCGTCTTTAAGCCACTCGGGTTTCCACTTCTCGGCCTTGATCCACTCGCTCGCCCTCCACTCCTCGCTCCAGTACCGCTCGCCCCACGCGCTCAAGCGGGAGCCCCAATCCGAGAGGCTGAGGCTCGTCGGCCGGTACTTGGCTAAGGCTCCCTCGAGGTTGAGGTTGATGCCGAAGCCGAGGTCGAAGCTGGACCCCTGGGGTTGGGGAATCGGACGCGTCGGGGAGCTGCCGTCGGGGTTCTTGACGTTCGCCTGTTTGCGGTACCTGACGAAGGAGTTCCTGTCCTTCGCATTGTGCGTGTTGTTGTTGTTGTGCCTCGCCTGGCGCTCCTCCCGGCTCGCCCTCGTCTGCAGGTAGAGGGCCGCGGTGGCAGTCTGGGCTAACATACCTCCTTCGCTAGCCCCGTCTGCGCCCCTGCCCCCGCCCTCGACGCTGCTACGACCCGAGCCACAGCTGATAACACAAGGGCCAAGGAGCTGTCAGAGTCCTCGGGGCCGACGCCAAACGATATCTCAATTCTCCCACCACAAAAAAAAAAAAAAAAAAAAAAAAAAACAGCTGTTCCGGCCGGTTTAGCGAGATCACAGGTACAAGGCCTTAGGGGGGGGGGGGGGACTCAACTCAACGTAAAATCAAGCTCGTTCACACCTCTGGAGTCTGGGGGACCATCGCTGCCGTGCCGTTCGGACGCGGAAACCACACGGGTCCTCCTTCAGGTGCTACTCGAGCTACCGAACGTTCAGGTGGGTTTCCGAATAGACCATTTTGAACAGGGACAATTCGTTCACGTTCTGAGCATTATTGTGCGATCGTATTTTTCTTAATTAGCATCACTATTTTCTTATATTTGTTTGCACTTGATACCAGTCTTTACCATTGGAAGAAAAATAATTATTAATCACAGCTATTTAAAATAAATCACATTTGCACGCTTCGATTGATTCACGAAGATAATATTTTTCGTAAGGATAAACTAAAGAAAAAGAATATATGGAAGGAAAGATGAATAATAATACGAAAACACAAGACACGAAAAAGACAAATAAAAGTAAATTGATAAAAAAGGTGTGAAAAAATACGATTAATAAAAATGAATACCAAATATGGGAAGCATAGTTAAAAAGACAAAATCATGAACAAAAAAAAATTAAAAAATACAAATCAAACAAAAACAATAAAATAAAAAATTAATAACTTTTTTGTTTTATTGTTCCTATTTGATTTGTATTTTTGTTTTGCTTAGTTTTTTGTTCATTTTTTTGTCTTTTTATCATTTCTTTTCATATTTGGCATTTATTTTCATTAATCCATTTTTCATGCCTTTGTCATTTTTTTGTCATTTTATTTTTATTGAAAAAACATGAAAAAACACAAATAAAAAAATACACAAATCAAACAAAACAATAAAATAACAAACAAACAAATAACAGACCCTAATTCAACCCCCCCGCCCCCCCGCCCCCCCCGCCCACACGAATAGCAAAAAAAAATCCAAAGGAAAACTGCCGAGATGAAGCCAAGAGTTTAATATCAATCCGAAGAGAGAGAGAGAGAGAGAGAGAGAGAGAGAGAGAGAGAGAGAGAGAGAGAGAGAGAGAGAGAGAGAGAGAGAGAGAGAGAGAGAGAGAGAGAGAGAGAGAGAGAGAGAGAGAGAGAGAGAGAGAGAGAGAGAGAGAGAGAGAGAGAGAGAGAGAGAGAGAGAGAGAGAGAGAGAGAGAGAGAGAGAGAGAGAGAGAGAGAGACAGACAGAGACAGAGAGAGAGAGAGAGAGAGAGAGAGTTAATATCAATCCGAAGGTCCAAAACGCCTTTCAAAAGGCCAAAATCCACGACGAAGGAAAATATAAGCCAGCTCTAGCACCCCGGAGTCCTCCCCCCCCTCCACCTACCCCCCAATTCACCCTCCCCAACCACAGGGTCAATCATCACACCTACCCCCCTAAGGTCAATTCACCTCCCTCATACCACAGCCACCACCCCCCTAAGGTCAATCAATCCACCCCATACCAGCACCCCCTACCCCCCTAAGGTCAATTCACCCTCCCTCATACCACAGCCACCACCCCTAAGGTCAATCATCCACCCCCACCCCCACCCCCTACCCTAGCCCCTCATTACCCTCTAAATGAACCGCAGTTTTGGTTTTCGAGGAAATGCTGTTTGTTAGTTTTGTTTAGATTATATGAATTGTAGATTTGTTGCTTGTTTGGGGGTGGGTGAGAGGTTCATGTTTGTTTGTTTAGAATATATGAATTATCGAATTTTTGGGTTTGGTTGGGCGGGGGGGGGGAGAGTTTTCTATTTTTTTAGAAAATATGATTATCGATTTTTTTTGGGGGGTGAGAGGTCATGTTTGTTTGTTTGTTTGTTTAGAATATATGAATTATCGATTTTTTGGGTTTGTTTGTTGGGCGGGGGGGGGGGTGAGAGCTCTTTGTTTGTTTGTTTGTTTAGAAAAATATTGAATTATCGATCTTTTTTTATGAGAGTTATGTTTGGGTTTAAATATATGGAATTTTTGGGTTTATTTGTTTGGAGGTTGAGAGCTTTCTGTTTTTGTTTAAAATATGAATTATCGATTTTTTTTGGGGGTTGTCATGTTGTTGTTGTTTGTTTAGAATATAATGAATTATCGAATTTTGGGTTTATTTGTTTGAGGGGGGGTGCGCTTTCTGTCTGTTTGTTTGTTTAGAAAATATGAATTATCGATTTTTTTTTTTTGGGGGGTGTGAGAGTTTCATGTTTGTTTGTTGTTTGTTTGTTTAAAATATATGAATTATCATTTTTTTAGGGGAGGGGGTGAGATGTTCAATTGTTATTTTATTCTTGATATGTAAGAAAAGGTTTAAAAAAAATGGGCAGGGAAGTAGGAAGATGCAGATAGTGACAGCGGAAGACATTGGTAGATTGAGATATACACACAGACAGAGAGGGGGGGGAGGTAGGTAGAGAGAGAGAGGAGGGGATATATATATATATATATATATATATAATATATATATACATACATACATACATACATACATACATACATAATACATAATACATACATACACATATATACTACATACATAATATATATATATATATAATATATATATTATATATATATACATATGCAAACACACACACACATATAGATACATATATATAATATATATATATATATATATATATATATATATATATATATATATATATGTATGTATGTAGTGTGTGTGTGTGTGTGTGTGTGTTGTGGTGTTTGTGTGGTGATGTGTGTGTGTGTGTGTGTGTGTGTGTGTGTGTGTGTGTGTGTGACGAGAGGAGAGTGAGTGAGGGAGTGATGAGGAGAGGTGAGAGGATGAGAGAGAGAGAGGGAGGAGAGAGAGAGAGATGAGAGAGAGAGAGGAGACGAGAGAGAGAGAGAGAGAGAGAAGAGACGAGACAGAGAGAGAGAGGAGAGGAGAGAGAAAAGAGAAAAGAGAAGGAGAGCGGAGAGAAAGAGAGAGAGAGAGAGGAGAGAGAGGAGAGAGAGAGAGAGAGAGAGAAGAAGAGAGAGAGAGATGAGGAGAGAGAGGAAGAGAAGATGATGAGAGAAGGAGAGCAGAGAGCAGGACAGAGACAAGGGAAGGAGAGAGAGCGGCGAGTGAGATAAATGCCAGTCATCTCTCGAATGAATCAGATTATACTAAACAAAATGGAAAAAATACCACTTAAAAACAAAAACAAACAAATAGCATAAACATAATATTTTTTCCCCATGAACATAAACCACCACAAAAAAATAAATCACTTTCCATAGTCTTCTTTTCTTAAATGCAAACACTATCACTTTCAAAAACACTTGAATTCAAAACCACGCACTGATTATACACTTAGCCAAAAATATTAAACCAAACAAGTTTTTTACAAGTTACAAGCACACGCGCGCAAACTACACCTCCCTGCACTTCCTTCGGGAGATCACTAAAAGACTACCTGGGTAACCTGACCATTCAAAAAAAAGTCACCCCGAGAAAAACACAAACTGGAAACTCAAAGTACAAGGAAAAAAGTCATTAAAACTGATTTTAAAACCGTTGATGCT
>NW_020869335.1:138850-148850 GCF_003789085.1 Penaeus vannamei | reverse complement strand
TTACTCCTACAGGTGTCTGAGCCTTCTTGCCCCCCCCCCCCCCTCCGCATAATATTAGCACCACGCACACACACACACACGACACACGCGTCACACACATGATGTCGTACATGCATCGCACACACGTTATTTGCGTTTTTTCTCTTCTTTTGTCTCATACGCCTCTCTTGGTGCTCTCCTCTCGTGATCCATCTACCCGCCTATACTCCTGCCTCTACGCTCTCTCCGTACTGCTCCTAGTCGATGTCATAGTACTCACTTGGTGGCTCTTACAATCATGTCAGTCGCCCTGGCACGGTCGCATATACTCGTCACTACCTAACCGTGCATCGTCTCTCTGCGTAAGATCGATATTCATATCCTTCTCCTCTCTCTCTCTTCCCTCTCCTCTGGCTCCTCGCTGCTCTCCTCTCCTCTCCCTCTCTCTCTCTCTCTCTCTCTCTCTCCCTCTCCTCTCCTCTCCCTTCCCTCTCCCTTCCTCTCCCTCTCCCTTCCCTCTCCCCTCTCCCTCTCTTCTCCTCTCCCTCTCCCNTGCAATGGTTTACCGAGCGCGCTGTGAATGCAGTCTATATTTGCATTTACACGTGAGAGTTTGAGCAATGGAAGGACCTCCACTCTATTCACATTCACGTCCCCCGTGTCTGTCTGTACTCCCTTGAGGCCTGATGGGGGGGGGTCCAATCGTGGAAATTTTACAGCGCTCCGTTTCTTTCCCGGTCTTACCCATCTTTACTCCTACAGGTTGCCGAAAGGCCTTCTTACCCCGCCCTTCCCCCGCAATAATATTAGAACACGCACCACACACACAGACATACGACTGCACCACGCACACACGTATTGGGTTTTTTTTCTCTCTGTCCGCTCTCTCTCTCTCACGCTCCTCTCTCTCTCTCTCTCGCCACTCTCTCTCTCTCTCTCTCTCTCTCTCTCTCTCTCTCTCTTCTCTCGTGCTTCTCTCTCTCTCCTCTCTCTCTCTCTCCTCTCTCTCTCTCTCTCTCTCTCTCTCTCTCTCACTCCCACAATATTAGACACACGCACACACACACATAGACATACATGCACACACACACACATTTATTGTTTCTCTTCTCTCTCTCTCTCTCTCTTCTCTCTCGTCTCTCTCCTCTCTCTCTCTCTCTCTCTCTCTCTCTTCTCTCTCTCTCTCTCTCTCTCCCTCTCCCCTCTCTCCCTCTCCCTCCCCTCTCCCTCTCCCTCTCCCTCTCCCTCTCCCTCTCCCTCTCCCTCTCCCTCTCCCTCTCCCTCTTCTTCCCTCTCCCTCTCTTCCCTCTCCCTCTCCCTCTCCCTCTCCTCTCTCTCTCTCCCTCTCTCACCACACACACACACACACCACTCTCTCTCTATCTCTCATTGAAACCAACTGACGTGATCACAGTAGACGAAGGGCAACAGACGTTCTCTTCCACAAGAAAACACGTCATTGAAACCCAGTGACGTGATCACAGAGTACAATTTGACGTCTCTCGTAAGTTAAAAAACGCAACGACAAGTAAACGCATCGATTCATTCAAATCCATGAGAGATAGATAGATAGATAGATAGATAGAGAGAGAGAGAGAGAGAGAGAGAGAGAGAGAGAGAGAGAGAGAGAGAGAGAGAGAGAGAGAGAGAGAGAGAGAGAGAGAGAGAGAGAGAGAGAGAGAGAGAGAGACAGACAGAGAGACAGACAGAGAGAGAACACCTCCATAACATAAGCCACGAACAAGCAAGCTGATGAAACTAACAAACAAAACGAAACACAAACACATAAAAAACGCAGAATATGCAACGTATGAAATAACCTGATGAAACATAACACACAAAAACGAAACACAAACACACACACAAAAAAATAAACACCCACAGAATATCAGACATAGGGAACGTGAAACTCACACAAAAAAGAACAAAACACACACACAAAAAACACTTCCGACATAGGAACAACCCACAACACACAAACACAAAAAAAACACAACACACAAAAATACAGTATCCGACGTAAGGAACAACCTGATGAAAAAAAAAACACACAAACCCCCCCCCAAAAAAAAAAGATGATGAATTAAACACACAAAAAAAACACAAACACACACACACAAAAAAAAACACGCCCACGCCCGCGATAAAACCATCTCGAAAGTACGAGCGTCCGCCACACCCCACTCAACCACCCGGAGGAAAAAAAGGGAAAAAGACGAAATACGTAAACAGAAAAATAAATAAATAACACAATCCAAAACAGAAAACACAGACACACATCGCCGACGAGTTAAAAAAAAAAACGTGTACAGACATAGAGTATGAACAGTTAAATTCAGTTAAAAACAGTTCAATCAGTTAAAAAAATATGAACAGTTAAATCATTAAAACAGTTCACATTAGTTAAAAAAAACCTACACAGACATAGAGTATGAACAGTTAAACCAGTTAAACAAAAACGTACACAGACATAGAGTATGAACAATTAAACCAATTCAAAT
This sequence comes from Penaeus vannamei, assembly GCF_003789085.1. Taxonomy (NCBI): domain Eukaryota; kingdom Metazoa; phylum Arthropoda; class Malacostraca; order Decapoda; family Penaeidae; genus Penaeus; species Penaeus vannamei. The sequence continues at coordinate 146,370 of NW_020869335.1, read as the reverse complement.
CAAAAAAAAAACGTACACAGACATAGAGTATGAAAGTTAAAAACAGTCAAATCAGTTTTAAAAAAGTACACAGACACAGAGTATGAACATTTAACATCACAAATCAATAAAAAAAACGTACACAGACATAGAGTACGAACAGTTCACATCAGTTTAAAAAAAAACCGTACACAGACACAGAGTACGAACACACACACACACGCGCGCGCGAGCCGACGACAGCAAGCAGAGGCTCTCCGTCTTTAGCAAGAACACGACGCCCGCCACTACACACCATGGCACCACCGAGGGATGACTGGCAGACGGACGGGGCGACACAACGACATCTGAGAGCTGACTTGAGGGCCTGGGGGGGGGGGGAGGGGGAAGGGGAGGGGTGGGAGGGAGGGGGGAAGGGGAGGAGGAGGGGGGTAGGTTACTTGTGGCTTCATGGGATACGTGCGTCTGGAAGAATCGGGGGATGGGGAGGGGTGGGAGGGGGGGGAGGGGGGTAAGGGGATGGTAGGAGGGTGGAGGGTGGGGAGGGGGCGGGTAGGGATGGTAGGAGGGTAAGGGAGGGAGGGGATGGTAGGAGGGGTGGAGGTGGGGGGAAGGAGGCGGGTAGGGGATGGTAGGCGGGGTGGGAGGGAAGGGAGGGAGGCGGGTAGGGATGGTAGGGGGAGGAGGGGGCGAGGATACCTGGTGATGGGGGTAGGGGTGGGGAGGGGAGGATACCTGATGATGGGGGAAAGGTAAGCGCCAGGGTTCTATGAATGAACTTTGTAGTTTTGTTTCTTTGTGTATGTGTGGGTGTATGCGTGTGTGTGCGTGTGCATGTGAGTATATCTACGTAAACATGATTATATACCTGTGCGTATATACACGTATACTCCACCTCCATGAGAACGTGAGCGTGTGCGTGCGTATGCGTAAACAAATAAACATAGTCTAAGAAAAAGAAGAAACAGCGAATAAAACAACTAAAAAATAAACGAAAAGAGTACTACAAAATAAAGAAAACTCGAGCAAGAAGAAGAGGGAAGCCACAGTGTAAATAAACACGAAAAATCCGACAGCACAGCAGAGAGGGTGAGTGTAAATGCAAAGACGAGGGGAGAGAGAGAATGTAGCAAGAACGAAGGGGGAATAACTAATGGAGATAGAGAGAGACAAGCGATAATGAAAAGCCGTAAATATAGCAAAAAGATGATGGAGATGAAGAGGAAGAGGAAGAAGGAAAATGAATGATGAAGATGAGGGAAAGTAATGATAATAAGATGATGAAGAAGAGGTGGAAAGAGTAAGGTAAGGACGAAGAAGAAAAGAATGGGAAGAGGAGGAGGAAAAAAGGAGGCGAAGAAGAAGAAAAAGAAAAAGGGAAATCATGAAGAAGAGGAAAAGAATAAGAAAAAAAAAAAAAAAAAAAACAGAAGCAATAGCAAAATCAACAGCAAAAGAAGAAGAAAGACGAAAAAAGAAAAGGATAAAAGAAAGAAGAAACTAGTAACCAAAAAAAGAGGAAAATAAGAACAGATACAAAAACGAACGCACGATATGACGTAAAGGAAGAGAGTGACGTCATAACAGAGAAACAAAAACTAAAGAAACCAAAGAAGGAAATACAAGAGACAAAAGAAGAAGACAAAGAAACAAGAAAGAAAAAATGGCAAGAAGCCCCCGGTTAGTAACGAAAAAAAGAAAATAATTCGTGAGACTTGGAAGAGAAAAGGAGAGTGACATAAGGATCTTTGCAAAAATTAAATTGCTTTATTTTATTTTTCTTTCTTTCATTTTCATATCCTCTCTACGCCTTGCAAGAATTAATTCAATATATTTCTCTTATTTCCATGCATTTACTTCGTCCTTAAAAATAATAATTCCCTTTGTTATATTTAGTTTTATTCCCTACATTCGCTTTCTAGAAATACTGTCCTTATCTCATTAAGCTTCATACACTCTCTTCGTCCTCTAAAAGATATATTTTATTCATGCATATCTTTTTCCATGTATTCTCTTTTCCCTGTAAAATTATCTCATTTTTTCATGCATTCCATTCGTCCTATCCCTCTTTCATATATATTTCCAGAAAAAGAAAAAAATCCAACAGGCTTATGCTTTTTAATCTATTTATTTCCTTGCTTTAATACCTTTAATTATATCTATCTTCGTGTCTGTTTATAATTTCTTCGTCTCGTCCTCTGGTATTTTTGGATTTTGATTATATTTGAAAGAGAGAGAGATAGAAGAAGAAGAGAGATAGAGAGAGAGAGAGAGAGAGAGAGAGAGAGAGAGAGAGAGAGAGAGAGAGAGAGAGAGAGAGAGAGAGAGAGAGAGAGAGAGAGAGAGAGAGAGAGAGAGAGAGAGAAGGCTAGGTAATTAGAGAAGAGGGGAGCGAAGAAAAGAGGGAAGAGAGATAACAAAGTAAGAGAGAGGAGGGGAGATGAGATAAGAAAGAAAAGAAGCGAGGAGTAGAGAGAAGGGAGGGAAGGGAGGGAAGGGAAGGGAAGGGAAGGAAGGGAAGAGAATGGGGAGAGGGGGAAGAGAAGAAGGGGGAAAGTGAGGGGGGAAAAGAGCATGGAAGGAATAGGAAAGAGACGAGAAGAGAAGGGAATGGAGTAAAAAGAAGCGAAGGGAAGGGAAGATGAAAACAGAGAGAAGAGAAAAAGAAACACAAGAAGAGCAGAAAAAAAGACGACAAACCATTACAAAAAAGAGAGAGAGAAAGGAAAAGGAGAAGAAAACAGAGACAGAGAGAGACAGCATCACCATAAAACACCATCCTTCCAACCGGGATAGAATGACAGACATCCAACATCTGTGTATTCAACCATTTTAACCGGATCTCAGTTACACAATAGCCCAGTAGGGTAGAGGGAGGAGGGGGGAAGGGGGAGGGACGGGAGAGGGAGGACGAAGGGGTGAGGGACGAGGAGGGGGAGAGAGGACGAAGGGGTGAGGGCGAGGAGGGGGGAGAGGGACGAGGAGGGAGAGAGTGAGGAGGGAGGAGGAAGGGGAGGAGAGGAGGAAGGGGGAGAGGGACGCGGAAGGGGAGGGAGAAGCAGGAGGAAGGGAGGAGAGGGAGTGGAGAGGGGGAGGGAGAGGGAGGAAGGAGGGGAGAGAGGCAGGAGGGAGGGAGACAGGGATGGGGAAGGGAGAGAGGAGGAGTCAGGAAGAAGGGGAGGAGAGGGGAGGAGGGAGGTGCGTGGGGTAAAGGGAGAGGGGATAGTTTCCTTTGCCTTTGTGATAACGAACTAAATTAAAGGTCATATACACATGGCTGTTGTATCAATATAGGCCCGCAGATTCCGTGTACATACATACACACATGGACGAATGGAAATGGTGTATGGACGCAAATATGTTTGGATATGCGTGGGTGGGTCAGTGTGTGCGTTTAAAGTGTATGTGTGTATTTGGATGTGTGTGTGATTTGGTTAGTTGGTGGAAAGAGAGAGGGAGGAAGAGAGGGAGAGAGGGAGAGAGGGAGAGAGGGAGAGAGGGAGGGAAGGGAGAGAGAGAGAGAAGAGAGAGAGAGAGAGAGAGAGAGAGAGAGAGAGAGAGAGAGAGAGAGAGAAGAGAGAGAGAGAGAGAGAGAGAGAGAGAGAGAGAGAGGACAGACAGAGACAGAGAAATGAAGAGAGAAATTGAGATGATGTTGATAAATCTATCTAATTTGTCTATTCATCTATCTAGCTAATATTTATCTTATCTGTCTGTTGTCGTCTGTCTGTCTATCTATCTATCTATGTCTATCTATTCTATCTATCTATCTATCTATCTATCTATCTATATCTTCTATCTATCTATCTATCTATCCATCCATCATCCATCTATCTATATATCTAGTTATCTATCTATCTATCTATCAAAGATTCGACCAACCCAAATCAAGCACGCATGAAAGCAAAGGAATCCCGCCCTTATGACAAACAACGAGACAACGGACGCCCATGCGGAGAAAAATGACCAGAGAACGAATTGAATACATGTGGGCGTGAGAGATCAATATTACAAGGGTTGTGGGTGGGGAGAGGGTGGGGGGGGGGAGGGGAGGAGAAGGGATAGGGGAGAAGAGGGGGAAAGGAAAAGGAGAGGAGAAGGGAAGGGGAGAAGAGGGGAAAGGGATGGAGAGGAGAGGGGAGGGGATAGTGGAGAGGGGAAGGGAGAGGAGAGGGAAGGGGGGGAGGGGAAGGGGAGGGGAAAAGGGCGAGTGGAGGAAAAGGAGAAAGGGGAGGGGGAGGGGAGGGAAAGGAGAAGTGGGGAGGAGAGGGGAGGAAGAGATGAGAGGAAAGGGAAGGAGCGGAGAGGGGTAGGAGATGGAAGTGGAAGGATAAAGGGAGAAACGAGGAAGCGAAAGGGGAGGAAAAAAGGAAGAAGTAGGGAAGAGAAAATAAAATAGAAGAACAGACAAAGAGCAGGAGAAGGAAAAAACAAAAAAAGAAGAGAAGACGAAGATAAAAAGTGGGAGGCACGATCGCAAAGAACGGATTCAGTCGCAGAACGTGGGCGGCCGGCGACGTGTGAAATAATGAACAGAAATAATGAACAGACATACATACAATTTTATCAGAGGAATTCTCAGCCTCTGCCGAACGGATGAAATAAGTTCCGTTCAATATCCATTATGCATATGAGCCAATGGTGGAATCAGGTCGAAGGGGGGGGGATGTGGAGGGGGGGGAGTGGAGTGGACGGGGTGGGTGGAGTGGAGGGGGATGGAATGGAGGGGGGTGGAGGGGGGGTGGAGTGGAGGGGGGGTTGGGGGTGGAGCGGGGTAGGAACAAGAGATAAAGTGAAAAAAAGGCTTGAAGAGAAGAGAGAGAGGAGAGAGAGAGAGAGAGAGGGAAGGGAGGAGAGGGAGGGAGGGAGGGAGAGAGGGAGAGAGAGAGAGAGAGAGAGAGAGAGAGGGAGAGAGAGAGAGAGAGAGAGAGAGAGAGAGAGAGAGAGAGAGAGAAAGGGGGAGGGGGAGAAAAGGGAGAGATGGACATGGGAGACAAGAAGGTAAGGGGAGAGGTAAACGAAGGAGGAAGAGGGTATAAGGGGAAAGAATTAAATAAAAGCGTGGATGGATGGAAGAAAGGGGGAAGAGGAAAAGGAAAGAAGGAAGAAAGGAGGAAGAGGTGGAGAAAGGAGGAGAGAAGGAATGGAGGAAGAAGAAATAAGGGTGAAGAGGAAGAGAAGAATTAAGAAAGAAGGAAAGGAGGAGAAGAAAGAAAGAAAGAATGAAAAGGAGGAAAGAAGAAGAGAAGGGGAAGAGGAGGAGGAAAGAGAAAGAAAGAGGAAAGCGAGGAAAAGGGGAAGAGGAGGGAAGAAGGAGAGGAGAAAAGAAAGAAAGAAGGAAGAGGAGAAGAAGAAGAAGAAAGAAGGAAAAGGCGGAAAAACAAGAAGAGAGGGAGGAAAAGAAAGGAAAGAAGGAAGAGGAGAAGGAAGAGAATAAAGAAGGAAGAGAAGGAGGGAAAGGAGAGATCCCCGATCCTTCACCTGTAAACATACCGCCTCTTATGCAAATTCCACATCATAAAAGGAGGGAGGTGCTGAAAATATAATAAACTTTTTTTTCTTTTCTTTCCTTTCCTCTTCTTGGTAACCTTTGATATTTTCTTTTGCATCTTGTTTTTTATTTTTTTGTGTTGTTAGTTCGATTCTTCAATTTCTTTTTTTTTTGTTGTTGTTACTGTCTTTGTTATCATTATTAGATTATATCATTATTGTTGTTATTTTCTTCTTATATTTTTTAATCATTACTATTACTATCATTATTGTCATTATTATTATCATTATTATTATTATTATTATCATTATTATTTGTTATTATTATCATCATTATCATTGTTATTATTAGCATAATTATTATCATTACCATTATCATCATTATTATAATTATCATAATAATTATATATATCGTCATCACCATCATCGTCTCTGTCATCATTACAACTATAATCATTTTTATCATTATCCTTTAGCTTATATCTATCATTATAAATATTTTCATATTATCATTTTCAATAATTATTATTATTATCATTATCCTTATTATCACCTTCATCTTCGTTGTCATTATTGTTGTTTATTATCAATATTATCATTATCATTACCATTATTCTTATTGTTGTTGTTGTTATTATTATTATTATTATTATTGCTATCATTATTGTTATCATTATTATTATCATTATCATTATTATCATCCTCATCATCATTATTATTATCATGATCATGATCATCATCACCATTATCATCATTATTGCTATTATTGTTACTATTGTCATCATCACTAGTAGTAGTAGCAGTAGTAATAATAGTTGTAATAGTAGTGGCGGTTAGTAATGGTGGTAGCCACACGACTATCACCTATTTCTTCCTTCTCCTATTTTCTTATTCTTATCCTCCGCGCCCTCTCGTCTCCCCCCTCCCCCCTTACCCTCTCCCACCCCTGATGACGTCACCAGACTAGAAGCCCTACCTTCGCCAGACGAAACCCTTTAGGCCTACTAGGGAAGCAGACAGTATTGCTTGCTGATGTTGTTGTTGTTTTTGTTGTTGTTGATATTGTTCTTGTTGATGTTGATGTTGACGTTGTTGTTGTTGATTTTGTTGATATTGGTCTTGTGTTGTGTTTGTTTTGTTGTTGTTGATGATGTTGTTGTTGTTGTTGTTGTTGTTGTTGTTGTTGTTGTTGTTGTTAGTTGTTATTGTTATTGTGTTGTTGTTGTTGTTGTTTGTTTGTTTAGTGATGTTGCCTTTTCTTTATTTTCTTTCAGTTTTATTTTTTATTTCTTATCATCCTTATTGTGTTAATTATCAATGAATTATCATTATTGTTAACACTATATTCATTATCATAACTATTATTATTATTACCAATAGTAGTAGAAGTAGTAGTGGTAGTAGTAGTAGAAGTAAGTAGTAGTAGTAGTCGATATCATGATCATTATTACTATGATGATAATGATTATGATCATAATTATCATTACTATAAAAATTATTACCATGAGCATAAGGACTTTACATAGCGTCTGACAGAGGAACGTGACAATAAAACTTTTTACAACTTTCCCACAATGATTTATTTGCAATTAAACAAACCGACCTTTTTCTTGATGATGATTATAATTTACTCAATTAATCATGCATAATTTTGCTATATTGATAAGCCTTAAAAATACATATATAAACATTTTCAGTGGGGTACATACCTTTACAGTCATAAACAATGCATTTTCCAAATCTCGAATCAATATTGATCTCATCATTATCATTATCATTATCATCACTATTATCATTATTATCAATATTATTATCATCATTATTATCACTGTCATTAGTGATGTTATTAAGATCATCATCATTAGCATTATAATTTTTATCATTATTCCAATGACAATATTAACAATAATAATAACAAAGATAACAATAATAAATATAATGATCAAAAAGAGTAGCACGTAACAGCCAAAGCGAAAGAAGTAGGAAGCAAATTTCACAAAAGCATAAAAGGAATGGCTCGAGGCAGACCGAGTGACTAGATACCACATCAC
>NW_020869335.1:123850-126350 GCF_003789085.1 Penaeus vannamei | reverse complement strand
ATCGAACATTGCATTATACTGTAGAAGCATAAGGCTTATCGCAGTCTTGGCAGTGAATATAAGGTTTGCTGGCCATTTAATGTATAGAAGACTCACTCAAACAAGGAACCAGTAGGGCTTGGAAATTATAATTTTGTGCTATAAAATGCCTTAGGTTTGGATGTTATTGTGATACGGAACCTTTTTATATTTAAGCATATCTATTTATTATTAATGAACGTTTATTTTATTTCTTTGTATTCATTTTTATTCTTGATGTAATTCTAACTTATTGATTTATATTTCTTATACTTGGTATCTTTGTAAATTCTTAAGCATACAAATACTTCGGTAAACAAAAGGATGTTTGTCTGAGTTCCGAAACTTTACTTGTTTAATCCTATATTCAACATCTTTATGAAAACTATGCAATAGCATTATAAAATCATAATATTACATTACGAAAGTTGTGCAACTTACCCATAAAGCCCACTCCCTTTGCTGCTGATCTGTACCTTTTCCGGCTAAGAGGAACAAGAAAGGAAAAATCAAAATGGCTGCCAAGAGGCAGCGGAAATGGCCGACCACAGAGAAGAAGGACGGCGTGCAGCAACAAGCAAGGAAAAGCATCTAATCTTAGAGAGGTATGAAACCTGCCGTAAGGTAAAGAGTATCTCCGCTAACCAGTGAAGCCTTCAAAGTCATATTTGCAATGGTATGAAAAAAAAGAAGAAATTAGCTAAGAAATTTAAAGCGTTAAATTGAATGTTATTTTTTTATTTCAATAGATGGTCCTATAGAAATCAAACCTGGACATCATGCATTCTTTTCATATGTAGACCAGGCTTTCTACTATTAATGAAGACATGAGTAGTTTGTTAAAGAGTGCAGATTCTTCAGAAGAAAATGAAAAGTATTAGGAGCACCTATGTTAGAATTATATATTCATGATTGTGTTAAGCTAGAAAGGTGGTTACAAACCCAAGCAAAAGTTGCCATGTCTAGGATTAGTAAAAGTAGTGTTGCTGAGAGTGTAGTCCAAGGAAAATATGACCAACGAATGAAAATGACACGAGCTCTAAGCTAAGGCAAGAGCATTAGGACAAGGCCTTTAAAGAGAATGAACGCCACTAAAAAAGGAGCGTGCATTGAGAGATTAAAGAGAAGCACTAAATTATTAGGAAATGCAGATGATTAAGTTTCTAAGATAGAAAAGATCATTATACTTTTCGATTCCAGGCACTATGGTTTACATGAAAGTATAATGCCACACAATGAAGACAAATATGAAAGTCACAGTGTACAGTCACCAACACTGCACCCTCAATGATGATAGCATTGGCGTCTGGCTCTGCCTTGGGTTGTACCTTGGCTCTCAAGAATGGTATAAAGGTGGGATTTTAAACTGGAAAGTATTGCCAATATCTTTCATGGCTTGTGAGAGCTTTCTACTTTCCCAGGGGCACTTTCTGTGGTCGTTCTGCCTCCTCTTGGTGGCTGGTGTATTTAGCATCCTCTTTGGTCTCACATACTGCCTCATATATATATATAACACACACACACACACACACACACACACACACACACACACACACACACACACACACACACACACACATATATATATATATATATATATATATATATATATTATGTTGTGGTGTATTGCTAGCTCTGTATCTTTCTCTATGTATGCTTCTATGTATTTGGTTTTGTATATATCCCAGTGTGTATATGCACTTGTTCGTGTGTCTGTATATGTGTGATCAACTGCTGTTCCATTTTATTTCATTCATTTCTTTCTAGGAAACTACTTGTTAAGTCAGTATCAAGTTATAAGACCTATGAATTTTGTATTTTGTAATATGTTGTCAGTGAAAATATCTTTCACTTGAACAATGTTGCCTATATAAAATTAAAAGAAAATCATAAGATCTGCAAAAACACCGATATAACTGTTCAAAAGATTTTATGATAATAAAATAATAATAATAACAACAACAACAATAATAATAGAAATAATGTAGATATTAATCATTATAATAATAATTATAATAGTAATAAAGGTAAAAGTGATGATAATTATCAAAATGGCAATAATAAAGATAGAAATAATAATAAATGGTCTACAAAGTTTGTATTTGTTTTCGAGAAAGAATTTTCCGTGTTTACGACTTCTCGAGCCAATATATCAGCATCTTCGTAACCTTTCTTCGCAATTCGTAAAGAATGCAAGATATTTGCCTTGCAACTCCAAGGCACGTATTTCAACGCTCAAAATTAATGACGAAAACATTTTCTTTCTCTCTCTCTTTTTAGTCGGGGTTGAAACGAGTTTCATTTTGATTGCATTAATTCTACTTTCTATTATGTTTCGCCTTTATTTATTTAGCCTTTCAGATGAGATTGTGAATGCCTTCGTTCGACGCGGAAAGATTCGTTTATTCTTCGTGGAAAAAAAAAGGTTTCTCAATTACTAGAATGAAAAACAATGATAGTAATCAACGTTTAACATTCATTA
>NW_020869335.1:108850-118850 GCF_003789085.1 Penaeus vannamei | reverse complement strand
CCTATATTTCACATCACTCCCCTTCAGCTACACAGGTATTCACATCACTCCCCTTCTGAATCTTTCATTTTCACATCACTTCCCATCAGCTTCCTCAAGCATCGCTTCCTCTCACGTTCCACAATTGTCACATCATTTCCCATTATTTTCTCTCCCGGAGAATCTCTCACCAAGGAGGAGAAAGAGGTAGTCGGAGATTTGCCAAGATGCTGCGAGGATAATCTTGCATCTTAATTTCAATTTCTGAGAACGTAAACAATGGGCGTTTAGCTGTAGGTAATGAAGGGGGTGTTACGGGGGGGGGGGGGGGATGTTGGGTCCGTTTTGTAATAGGAAAGGGGAGTGGAGGGGGAGGGAGGGGGTGGGAGAGGGAAAATCAACACACAAAACGCAGACATGTGCTTGCATAAAAGGCAGGAAACAGAGACAAAGACATGTACATACAGATAATCAACCCAGTACACTCACACATACACACAAGCACACGAACAGTCCCTCACACACACACCTTCCTCCACAGACAATCACTAACCCTCTCCCCCACTGACCCCGCCCCCACAAACACCCTCTCCTAAAAAAAGGAAAAAAAAAAGAAAACCACTCGCGCCCAAGAGCGCGGCCTCAGAGCCTCCCGCTGCGCCTCCTTCGGCCTCCCAGCCTCGCCTCGCTCTCGGAAGGACGGAGACGCGGCCGTTAATATCAGGTGATGCGATCTGGCCTTTAATTCAATGGGCGGCGCGGCTAGTGTTAATATCAGGCAGGCCCTCGCGCCCACACACGGCTGTGGGGGCGTGTTTGTGGCCGGGGGAGAGGGGGGAGGCAGGGGGAAGGTTGAAGGCGGATTGGGGGGAGAGGAAGGGAGGAGGGGCGGTGGGACAAGGGGAAGGGAAGGGGGAAGGATGAGAGGAGGGAGGAGGAGAGAAGGGTATGGAGAAGGAAGGGACGGGAGGAAAGAGGGAGGGAGGTTGAAAAGAGGATGTGGAGAAGGGAAGGAGGAAGATAGAGGAGGAGGGAGAGGATGGAAGAGGGGAAGAAGAAGAGGGTAGAATGGAGAAAGAGAGGAGACGATGGAAGAGGAAGTTAGGGAAAGGAGGAGGATGGGAAGGGGAGGGAAGAGGGAAAGAAGCGGGAGGCAAGAAAGTAGATGGACAAGTGGAGGAGGGATAGGACGGTTGAGGAATGGAAAAAGCGGGAAAGGAGGGAGAAATGGAGGAGGGGGGATGATGTAGGAGAGGAGGTAGGGGGAAAAGGAGCGGAGGCGGGAGGGCAGACAGACACCTTCTAGCGGCCGCTTAATCAGGGACGGACACTGGAGATCGGATATTGTGCGGGCAAGGAGGGGGGCAGGGGGGGTGCAGGCTTAGGCTTTTACACTTTCTATTTCTTCTATTTCCTGTCTGAATTTTTTCGGACGAGGGGATTGTGGGTCAACACAGGCTCATGCATATTGACAAGAAGATATATAAAAACAAAATGGAAAATGATAAGCATATAGATAAAGGAGTGCATATATTTTTTCATATAGACATATACTGTATATACACATATGCACGTATCAAACACCCACACACACACAGACCAACCAAAACGACCTCTACTTAGACACGACCTTCCTCCTAAGACCGACTTGACCCCAACGAGGCGACTGACCCCTCTTAACCTCCCTTGACCTCACCAAACTCAAATAAGTGGCGGAACCCTTCCCTCAAGTGGCAGAGGCCGTGTCTCTTGGAGAGATTACATCCTGCTTATCCTGTCTAGTGGGATTTAGTGCTGTTCCTTCGGCCTTCTTTGCTGTATCCGGATCGGGCGGGGTGTCAAGGGCGGCCTCGTTAGATCAGAGGACGTGCGGGAGGGGGGGGGGCATCCGCACGAAGAGGCGCTTGCAATTTTGTGCCCGTGAGCGTCTAAACTTACACACATACGTGCACATACACACACACACACACACGCACACGAATAAATGAAAACATAAAATGAAGAAATTAATGGGAGCGCCCATATAAACTGAATTATTTCATAGGGCCATATTAGAAAATTTTTCAGAGTAAAATACTGAGAGAGAGAGAGAGAGAGAGAGAGAGAGAGAGAGAGAGAGAGAGAGAGAGAGAGAGAGAGAGAGAGAGAGAGAGAGAGAGAGAGAGAGAGAGAGAGAGAAAGAGAAAAAAAGCAGATGAAAAGGAAGAGAGAAAAAACGAGAAAGAGGAGAAAAAGGAAAACGAAAAGAAAGGAGACAAGAGAAGAAAGAGAGAACAGAGAGAGAGACCGCCAAACCCCAAGGAGAGCGAGCAGGAGAGAGGGCCAGGGCGCGGAGGAGGGGGAGGGCGGAGCAGCGAAGCGACAGCAACGGCGAGAGGTAAATAAGGCCATCAGTTTCAGCGGTGAGCCAGAACGACACAGCAATTTCCTGGGCGTGTCCGGGGAACTCTGGTCACTGGCGCGGCTCCCTTTCATAGGCGTGTGTGGGCGGGGGACGGGGGGGGGGGTCTCGCTCTTTGGCTCTCTGTGTTCCTTGCTCTTTGGCTCTCTCTGTGTCTCTCTTGCCCTTTCTGCTTCTGTCTCTTTCTGTTTTTTTTTTTTCCCTTTATCTCTCTTGCTCTTTCTGCTTCTCTCTCTTTCGGTTTGTTTTTGTTTTTCTCTCTCTCTCTGTGTCTTACTCTTTCTGCTACTCTCTCTTTATGTTTGGTTTTCTCTCTCTGTTTCTCACTCCGTCTCTTTACTCCCCTCCCCCCTCTCCTCTCTCTCTTCTCCCTCCCCTCTCTCTCTCTCTCTCTCTCTCTCTCTCTCTCTCTCTCTCTCTCTCTCTCTCTCTCTCTCTCTCTCTCTCTCTCTCTCTCTCTCTCTCTCTCTCTCTCTCGCGCTCTCGCTCTCCCTCCATTTCGTGTATTTCTCCCTGCGCCTCCGCCCCGCACCGGCCCCGACCATCCATTAAAACTCGGCCGATCGCGAATGTCCCGAAGCCGTCGGCCGGGATTCCTTTCCTCGCCGAGGCTTTTGTTTCGTAATATCGTCGCTGCTGTTTGGGGCGGGGCTTGCTCCGCGGGGCTTGTTGTTAGTCTGTTTGTTTGTTTGTTGGGAGCGGCATGGGAAGGGAAGGAGAAGGGGGAGAAGATGAAAGGACGAAAGGAGGTTAGAGAGATGAAAAGCGGAGAGGGTTATATATATGCACGAGTATATGTTTATATAATATATATATATATATATATATATATATATATTATATATATATTATATATATAATATATACATATACACACACACACACACACACACACACACACACACACACACACACACACACACACACACACACACACAACACACATAATATATATATATATATATATATATATATATATATATATATATATATATATATATATATATATACACACACACACACACACACACACACACACACACACACACACACACACACACACACACACACACACACACACATATATATATTATATATATAATATATATATATATATATATATATATATATATATATATATATATATATATATATTGAAGTTATAAATGCATATACGTGTCATTTCAATTCTATCCTTATTTAGTTTATTCATCTTGTCGCCCTTTGTCCTTTAAGGATTGCATTCTTTATTTGTGTTTTTTTGTCAATATCCACTTCATAATATTTCTTCTTCTCCCTTTTCTTATCGTTTTTTTTCCTTTTTTCCTCGCGTCTTCGATGTCCGTGATGATTTATCATGTTTTATATATTTTTCGTTCTTTCTTCCCCTCACTTCTTTATTCTCTTTCTTCCTTTCCATCTTCCTCCTTCTCATCCTCCTCTTTTTTTACATGTCCGTCTTCTTTTATTTCTTTTAATCCTTTCTTCCTGCTCCTCATTCCACAGCATTATTCCTCTTCTTTCTGTCTGTCTTCGTCCTTCTTATCCTTCAGTTCTTCCTGTAATTTGCATATATCTTATATATGCAATATATATTGCTTCCATATTCCTTTTTCATCTCTCTTGCACATGTTACTTCCCTTCATCTCTCCACACACCCTCCCTCCTTCTCCTTCTCCTGCTTCCCATCATACAATATGTTTTCAACTTTTTTTGTTTTGTTTTGTTTTTTGCTTTTTTATCCTTCTCCTTTCCCACGTCTGTCTGTCTGTCTGTCTGTCTCTCTCTCTCTCTCTCTCTCTCTCTCTCTCTCTCTCTCTCTCTCTCTCTCTCTCTCTCTCTCTCTCTCTCTCTCTCTCTCTCTCTCTTTCTCTCTTCTCTTCTTCTCTCTTCTTATTTCTCTTTCATCCTAATCGTTTCCCCCTCTGCTATACATCTATTGTTTCTCTTATCCCTCTCCTTCTCTTTATCAGCCCTCTCCTTCACCTCCCTCATCACGGCCCCTCATCCTCCCTTCTTCTTCCTCTCCTTATCCTCATATCCTACTCCTCCTGATGTCTTACCCTTATACCTCTTCCTTTTTTCATCACCCTCTTCCTTCTTTTTCTTTCAATCCCAATTTACTTCTCTTTTTTTTTTTACTATTGTTCCATACATCTTCTTCTCATTCTTTCAAACTTATCGTTCTCCTCTTTACATCCTCCTGTTTTATTCATCCTCTTCTTCTTTCATAACCCACTTCCCCTTTCTATCACCTCCTCCACTCCTTTCTTCACCTATCCCTTCTTCCTCCTCCTCCCCTTCCTCTCCCGCCCCTCCTCCTCACTTCCCTTCCTCCTTCCCTCTCTCTTCCTCTTCCCAAGCCCTCTTCCTCCTCCTTCCTCTCCTCTCCCTTCCCTCCTCCTCACTCCCCTCTCTTCCCTCTCTCTTCCTCCTTCCTCCTTCCTCCCCTCCTCCTCCCTCTCCTTCCTCCTTCCTTCCCTCTTCCTCTTCCCTAACCTAATCTCCCTCCTCCCTCCCTATCCTCCTCCCTCTCCCTTCTCCTCCCCCTACTTGGTTCATCACTCATCTCTCTCCATCACTTTTCTTGCTCCGAAAAGTTGCGAATGAGACTCAAAAGGTACACTGTCAAAGGAGGCGGCCCGGCGTCTTCGAGGAGCAGAGGAAGGAAGACGGTCAAAGGAAAGGACCGTGTTGTTAGACAAAACGAGATAAATAGATGTGAATGAATGAATTTAAGAATAGATTCGCAGATAAATGCATGTAAAGAATACAGATAGATAGATAGATTAATTGAGAGAGAGAGAGGGGGGGGCAGACAGAACGAGAAAGGCAAACAGACAAAGACAAAAACAGAGAAGAGATACGCATCAACGTATTAATATACACCATATGGAACTTTTTGTTTTCCTTCGTGTCGTAATCAAAGGTTATATCTGTAAAATATTCAAACTGAAATGATATAAACAATAAACAAAATATGAATGAGACAATAATAATGTCAGCCAATCAAAATATAAATTCGTTCATGATTCTGTATAACTTCATAATAGCTTTTACATCACGGCTCTTATGCATTATAGATTTCAAAAATGGGATATGATAATCATTATGCTTATGATCGGGAACGTCCAGATCTAATTTTCTTCGTACCCTGTCTAGAATGTATCCTGGTACTCATAATGAGGTGAATCTGAATATAAACCTTTCTTTTCCCTTGGAGGGACTGGCTCTCGTCTTTTTGCCTCCTTCAGTATTCAATGATAATGCAATATATTCTGTGCTCGTAAGAATATAATGATGTATATGTCTTTCCTGCAATTGCCTTCTGATTTTATGATTATGATATATTACAATTATAATTCAGTATGACGATAATCATTTATAATCATAATCATTTATAACCATGGTCTATTAAAAATAAACTATTATGACTATAATATGTAATAACAATAATCTTTTCTACAACCCATATAATTCTGTAATCATGAAATATTACAATTATAATTCAATATAATCATCATTTATAATCATAATATATTAAAGCATATTATGTTTGTAATATGCAATAACAATAATTCATTACATTCCTGATATATCAGAATCTCCTATAAAATACATTAATATCCTATGAATCATAACCATGAAATAGTGAGATTCTTCTTCTTCTTTAATCTTCTTCTTATCATATCCTTTGTCGACCTCACCCCAACTCAATAATAATGATATAAAATATATTCCTCCTAAATGGTAATTTTCCTTTTGCATATAATGCTTTGTCATCGCATCATCCCCAGTATCAGTGAGTAGAATGATAAACTTTGTATTGTGTGTTAAAAAAGAAAATAGTCAAAACTTTATCATTTTAAGATTTCATTTCAATTCAATAATTATTATACGCATAAAATATGTATTACATCTATGTATTACATTGTTTTGCATCTTTTCAGGTACGACCATTGTATTTCTATCAGTATCAGTTAATGAAAACAATAGTTCTTTGTATTCTACATAGAAGAAAAAATAGACAACACAACCTTTTGATATGTTGTAATTTAATTTCACAACTTTAACATGAAAAATTATTGTTCTAAAATCAATATCTTTTACAACTCTGACATGAAAAATATTTTCGAAAGTATATATCTTTCACAACTCTAAAATGAAGAATATTATATTCTGAAATCTGTATCTCTCACAACTCTAATATGAAAAGTTATCATATTCTAAAAATCAATACCTTTCACAACCCTATCATGAAATATTATTATTTCTAATATCAATGTCTTTCACAACTCTAACTTAAGAATGTATTCTAAAATAAATATTTTTCACAACTCTGAAAGGAAAAATATATTCTAAAATCAATATCCTTCACACTCTAACATGAAAAAATATGTTCTAAAATCTTATCAATCGCACCTCCATCATCATCAACGGATAAAAACCCCGTGATCTTTTGTATCTCACGTAAAAGAAAAGTTTAGATTAGATGCCATTCGCGTTCCATTCTCGCTCTCCCGAATCGGGCTGAAGCTTTGGTCGCTTCGCCAATCACGGATAATATTTTTTTTGCGCTCAATCAGAATAGAAATGCTGCTACTCTTTCGATCGGGCCGACGGGGCAGGATTTCGAGGCCATTCGGGTTTATTTTTATTTGTTTTGACCAATTACTCTTTCTTTTACTTTTTGGCTGCTTTTTTACTTTTCTGTACTTAGGTTCTTTTTTAAGATTTTTTTTCTCGTTTTCACTATCCTCCTTATTTCTTAATTTATCATCTCTCTCTCTCTCTCTCTCTCTCTCTCTCCTTCTCTCCTCCCCCTCTCTCTGTCTCTATCTTTCTCTACCACTCTTTCTTTCCTTCACGCGCTCTCTTACTCCCTCCCTACCACTCCCTTCTACCTCTTTCTTTGTCTCCCCCTCAACTCCCTCCCACTCGCCCCTCGCCCCTCGCCCCACCTCCTCCACCTTTCACTCGTCACTCAATCCACTCACCTCCCAGAGAAACCCGACCGACAGATTCCTCCTCTAATGAACCATTATCCCAAAAGGTCGCGGCTCGAGGATTTCACAGCATGGTATTTGTGACTCACTGAGCTGAAGGCCCTTGCCGTCATTATCCCTTGGAGCGAGGAGTGGGTAGAGGCTCTGCTGCATGACCTTTGACCTCAATGGAAGTTGTGTTTATATCTCTGGAGAGTCAAGAAATTAATGTGTGTGGTCTTTTATTCATCCCCATAATGATAATACTAATACTAATATTAATGATGATGATCACGATAATACTAATGGTATTGGTAATGATGTTAATAACGATGATAATAATAATTGGTGATAATAGTAATGATAATGATGACAATAATGATGATATGATAATAACAATAGGAATGATGATAATGATAGCAATGGTAATGACAATGGATAATGATAATGATAATAATAATGATAACAATAACGATAATAATGAATATGAAAATAACAATAATAATGATAATAGCAACAACAACAATAGTGATAACAGAACCAATAACTACAATGATAATGAAAATAATGATGATGATAATGACAATGATTATGAAAATAATAATAATGATAATGATATACTATAATATATCAATATATCAGGCGAATATTTATTGAAAGTTCTAGTTTACTAATACAGGAACATTGGTTACTTAATTTGAATTAGAGATGTTAGGTTAAAGCCTAAGAGTGTTGACCATGTATGGCCAGGCCAATGTTTTTGTTGTTGTTGTTGTTGATGCGTCCGTCACCCCGATTGCTACGTCATCACCCAGACTGTTTTCTGATGTATCATGGGGGGGGGAGGACCTCACTCTCGGATTACATATTCACAAATCGACGTTTGTTGCCTGACAAGGTTAGTTGGGACCTGTATGATGGTGGGGCAGCCCTCCTATTGCGACGAAGCCACTGCGGGAAAAAGCTATTCTGGAGCAAAAACAGCGCATGGCGTAACCCTCGATGGATGTTGATGGATGTTTATCGCAAATGAATATCCCATTTGATGCGGTTTATTGTGATAGGTTTAATGCTTGCTCATCTCACCAGAGTGATTTTGAAGCTTTCTTTTCTAATATAATAGAAGCATATGTGCCAGCCACAGGAGAAAGTATTCCTCACGCCGAGAGACGCGGCCGAAGGACTGGCGGTGGTGGCCCGGGCGCAAGGAGCGCAGGCGGGAAAAGAGCGGCCGCCGTCTGTGGGCGTAGACGGCGGCCGGAGGATGGGCGCCCACCGATGCGGACATGAAAACTAATAAAGAAAGAGTTAATGGGGACAAAGTTGTCGATTCCTAAACTAATGTTAATATTTACCAGTTTTGGAATAATATCAACACGTTAAAAGCAAGTCACGGTAATGTCAACGATGGGAAAAGCAGTAGAGATGTAATATGTTCAAAAACAAATATGAACGGAAAAACACTACTGTGCTGATACTATGATAGTAAAACCACAATGCACAAACTAGATTTATTGAAGAAAGTGAGACAATAAATCTAGTTTGTGCATTATGGGTCTTACTGCCAAAAACAAACATGAAAATGCGTTTAAAAGGGCACGTAGAGAGGAAGGCTTCGGTGGTATTGGATCGGACACATGCACGAAAGTGTCGCCAATGACCGGGCAGAGAGAACTCGCCCGATCACCTTCACAACGCGACAGTGAAACATATTTTAGACGCCATAAAGAATTTATAATCTTGCCAAAAAGAGGAAAATACCCACTTTATATCCGACTGTTTTGTATATGGGTAACATCGATTATTCCTTGCTATATACGATCATAATAAGACATGTTCCTCTAACTATGCATTCAGTCATACTACAATTCAACTAATCATTAAAGCTAAGAATGAAAAATATAACGTCATAACTACCGAGGGATTGCGCTGAATGGATCTTCCTCAGAAATACTGGATATGTCATGATGAACAGTTTCCTTGACGTTTTTCCTAAAAGCGACCAGCAGTTTGCTTACAAACCATCTTTCTCAACAATAGTGTCTGTCCATGGTTCTCCAAACCATTCAGTATTACAGATTACACGAAAGTGAGATTTAGGCTACTTTATTAGATTGTATTAAAACGTTCAATTTTGCAAGATTTGAAAAAAAAAAAGTACAGTATCTTATCAACTGATAGACAACTGCTTCAGTTGGTACTATATATATGAATTCTAGATGTTGCATGAAATGGAATCACACAAAAGATTAGTTCAGTGCCAACAACGGGGTGAAACGGGAGGGTATCATGTCTCCTCTCTTATTCACACCACACTTTACTAGACTGCTATGTGGGCAATAGATGTGTTTCTGTGTTCATATATGCTGATGACATCATATTACTGTCCTACAAAATTTGCAATTCAAAATCTGGAAGACTAATTTATCGACTTTTCAAAATACGGACTTCAATTTTAATTCACAAAAATGTAAAACCTATTTGGTGGAATGGTATGGACGGCCTCTTACGAAGAAATGATGCTCCTCTATCGGTGGTGACATGTGAGAAACACCTTGGTCACGTGCTGTCAACAAATGGTTTGTATGTAAACTTCGATAACATCATCCGGGATGTAAAAATAAGACCCAATTGT
>NW_020869335.1:70000-75000 GCF_003789085.1 Penaeus vannamei | reverse complement strand
TACCTCTTCAGTGCCAGTTTAACTATTTGCCCTGCCTAAACCCACCCACACCTCACATACAAGTTGCTTTTTCTTAACGAACATACTACTACTAATTCTATATTCCAAATTTCTGACTGTTAATAATTGTTTTAACTTACAACGGTCACAAACTGACCACACTCCCCCTTCATTCTCAGCCTTAACAATTCTTTAATTGATGTAAATTGTTGTTATTTGTGTCTTTCACACCTTCCTTGCTAGCCCAAGACTTTCTCTTCCAGTTACCAAGCCCTTCGTCATGTCCGGAAGAATGGACACCCAAAACATATGCAGTGTGAAGACAACAGTAGTTGTCTTCACACTGCATATGTTTTATTTTCTCAGAACAAATAACAAGTTCAATTTATTCAATTATTGTAATGTTTCCGTTTCCTGCATATATTATTTATCTCTATTGTTGCGTTTATACAAATATCGTTTTCTTCACTTTATAGGCTATGTTTATTTGTAGTTCCTTCGTTACTACTTGCGTTTTCACTTTCATTCTGTTAATTTATACATATGGGGTGTTTAGAAATTCACTTTCCCTTTACTTGCCGCGATAATTGTTCGCTTATTCACACATACATGTCGATGACCTTTTTACTCACTTATTTGACCGCTCTACACGAAATTCACTCTAGGATTATTGTATCAAGTACCATGCTTTACAACTGATTCTAACTCGCTTTAATGATGTCTACTCTCAATATTCGATATCTAGTCGTTAGTACTGCTGAAATTTATGCTACTTTAGTTTTAAGGTATTGGTGAATATGTAACGTAACTAATTTGATGGAGTCGAATCTGTTGCAATAGGGGCAATGCACTGCAGACACGATGCTTTATATAGGCTTACTTATTTTCACCGCAATTTAGTTTTAAGCTGACATGTTACTACGAAGAAATCGTGCCCAGACGTCCATTGAATCTCCTATGAAGGAATTGCGCCCGCCGAATGTTGTTACTCGTACTTACATCTTACTGCGCCCGAGATGCGCACATTTACTGCTGCCTACAAACTGCCGCACGTAGCTTACTTGCACTTACGTCATACTGTGCCCGAGATGCGCACATTACTCTTGTTGCCCACGAATTTCGCACCGCTGCCGCGCTTACGTTTTTTTTTTTTTTTTTTTTTTCAAAAGCATTGTTACTAGCCTATTTATCCCGATATGGAATTCTCACTCAATAATTTTCTCCCTACAAAATAATGGTACTCTTTTGAACTCACTAATCCTGACAGATCCTAATTAACACCTCATGACATGATGCCTTCTCATAACACATTTTCTGGTATTTTAGTAAAGTACTGACAAGTCAGATTACCATTCTCCTCCTTAACCCTTTTACTGGCCTGATACACTTATATTTCAGCCCCTACGGACGATGTGACCCACCTTATGTTGCACCTCACTGTGAACCTCAGCCATGCTGTTACCATGACACACGAAGATCATGGGACCATGGAGCACCAGCAACCGTCTGCAGAAGGCTATTGGGCCCCCGGGAGAGGGCAGTGCCAGTGATACACTTTCGTCCCCCCAAAGTCGAAACGGAAGCTGTGCCTTCCTCTCTCTGTCCAGAGGAAATGGCTGTTCACACCTTCCTTGCTAGCCCAAGACTTTCTCTTCCAGTTACCAAGCCCTTCGTCATGTCCGGAAGAATGGATACCCAAAGAATATGGTACCAGGCATCTCCGCCAGCAGGACAAGGAGTCGCTGGATATAAGGACATCTAGTCAGGTAGAGAGGGAGAGAGCACCAGGGCAGACCAGTCCCACCAGACAGGAGGAGCAGTCCCAGGACAGGAGGTCACCCTCCTCGCCCTCGGCATTCGGGGCACGGGGTCACTCTCTGGGATCACACCTTGCCTTCCTGAATAAACCAACAAGCCAAGACCCCTTTCCTTCTCCACTACCCATACGTCCCGCAACTTCTTCACAGGCAGCTGCTGTGGAGAGTGTGAGCAGGTCAGCTTGGTGTGTAGTGAGCAATTGAGTGAAAGTGAGGTCGTTGCGTACACGTGGACGTATATTTAGAACCCCGCCATGCGGTCTGCCCCATATGCACGAATATGGTATGCCATATTGATAGTGACTACCATATGCAGTATGTTATAGTAATGTCTAATCGGCATGAAATTAATGCTAGGAGTGACGCATTTCATGCTCACATAGAGTATTGCATAGGGAATGTCATAGAAAATTGGCATAGTAATCATTGTTCCATGTGTATAAGTAGCAATTACTGAAAGAAATGCTTGTTAGTCACCTGCACTAATGGTGCTGGATTAACTAATGCACTTATAAGGGTAAAATCACTGGTAACTATGGTTACCATGGTAAACAGACGGCAGTGGTATTCATTAACAACTTGCCATAATAGACTTTACCAGTGGTCAGAGCACTGGAGATTTATGGGAACACTATGTCATCACGTGTTAACGTCAAAAATCAGTATTTAAGCAAAGTTTTTGGTTTGCTTTTATATCTGATAAAATTAGTATGATGGCAAACAAATATCACAGTATGGACATGGCGAAGAAATGCAACTTTCACAGGAAACTAGCAAGAATAAAATCCACACAAATTCTCATCAAATTCTAGGGACATAGGCCTACATAAGTCTGTAGAGTGCATGGAATGGAAAAATAAGTAAACTCTTAAAGAATTATTCTTCTCTGACATAATTAATACAAATTCTATAGAAAAAATACCTTACTGATACATAAACTGGTAATATCAACGTTAAAAGAGTATAACAGTCTCTGTGTCTGTCGGCATTATGGCAAAGAACAAACTCCATGGGCAAGAATGAGCTTGAAATATTTCCTTTATTTGCCAATAGAAGGCAATGAATAACCTATTCTTTGTTTTCTACATATGCTATATTGATGTTTCAGCTGTAACAGTGATTTTAAAATCTCGTTGAGTTTATGTTACATGATTGGCTGAAAGTACCTAAAACTATACAGGGTGCTCGCTAATTGGTGGAACTGCTTTACTAAATCCCTCTGTTGGCTACTATTAAAATGAGTTGATTTACGGTTGTAAATCGGTCAATGCGAGTTACGTGGATCCCACTTCACTGTTGCTGGTAAACGCAATGGTAAAAGACGGCTAGTAAATGCGTTATGATCGTTATGGTTGTGCTGTTGACACGGCGTATGATTTGATGTTAATTAATTAATATTAACAATCATTAGGCCTATGTACGGCATCGTTGATGTGTGTGCATAAGACAGGGGAGTCCGTAGACAGTGACGGCTAGGCTGGCGGAGGAAAAGGAGTTGTGTGTGTGAGGAGCCCCTCTGATGGTGCTGTTCTTTAATTATGTTTTTATTTAATTTGAGCATGTTGGACTTCTTTTAGTTTACTTGTTCTATAATTACACCATTTTACTAAACATTTTGTTCAATAATTGTATTGTTCTGCTATTGTTTGCATATGATTTCTACCCTTCACTCCTCTGCGTATTAAAGATACTAAAGTACTATTTATTTGAATTTCAAAGTATCAAACGTGTCTGTCTTTCTTTACTTACGTAACCATATCAAGAATAATTTGAATACTTATTAATTGAGATTATAATTATACTTTAATTTGTTTATGCCATGTTCTAGTAAGAACATGGCATCAAGCTACAGATCCGTCTGACACTATTTTCATTCACGAGTATGAATGAAAACTCAAGCATAAATGCTGACATATGTGGAAATGGAACAGGTGTGGCTGACTGGTTTCCAAGGGTTATTATAAAAGATTGCAACAAGGCCAGGGATGATAATATCATTTGATACAAGTCTCTGGTATATTGACAAGTATTGAGTAGCAATTAGAAAACACTTTATGTATATTGATGTGAACCA
Source organism: Penaeus vannamei (assembly GCF_003789085.1). Taxonomy (NCBI): domain Eukaryota; kingdom Metazoa; phylum Arthropoda; class Malacostraca; order Decapoda; family Penaeidae; genus Penaeus; species Penaeus vannamei. Next base: position 71,109 of record NW_020869335.1, on the reverse strand, counting down.
CCTCATATATATATGAACATTTATGTGAAAATCCCATATATATGTGTAAATTCAAGCGAAAATCCCATGTATATGTATATTAATGTGAAACAGATTCAACAGATTGATGGCATTGATGTGGAGCACAAAGGAGACGATGATGCCTGACCCGAGGACATTGCCTCCCATAAGTTCCGGTTTGATCACACTAAAGGAAGACCGGCAACTCCGCTTCTCAACTGACGTTCGGTCCAAGCACAACCCTTGGAACTATGCCATAGGATGAGTACGAACATATCCAAGAGTACTGAAGTCGTTAAAGACAACGAATATGAAAACTGTGGAAGAGTATTGCAGGCCAGAAAATTTTAATAAAAAGGACTAAAAAAATGACTGGTAAGGAGAATTGGTATGTTAAAACTACAAGTCAACCATTGTAAATTTCAATTTGAACAGCTTTCTTTTTTCGTGGAGAACACCAATAACTGCAAGACAAGACGCAGAGGGTGTGTCATTCAGGATTTGTTTAGAGTCTTGGAAGAAAGGAGTGAGAGCTTACTCTGTTATCTTACGCAGTTTAAAGTAAACTATTCCATCTCCAAGAGAGAAAAAACAGATTAGTATTGTACCTAATATTGTAAAATCTTCTGAAACTGTAAAGTCAAATGAAAAACAGTGAATTAGAATAAATTATCTATTCACAGTATTAGGAACAAGTCCTAAGAGTTTGTACATTTTGACCCTTTTCACAGACTCGCTAATTCTCAGAGAGAGGCTTAGTGAGTCTATCATGTTGGCATTTGTGAAAACAGAAGAGTGTTGTTTATTACTTATCATTAGTAGAGACATTGAAAACATCAATAAAGCAACTGCTTATTGTAGATTTTGAATAACAAGTAATTTTCAGTCATATTTTCGTTCCTTGCCAAATGCAGAGAATTGGTCTGTTCCATTCCAACTCATAAGTCCTTTAAACTTACCTGTAGAAGTAGGGCATCTTTTCACATTGTCCGTTGTACATGCCTTTTGAACATTCCATCCTCTTGCACTCTTCGAGTTGGCAATGCTATCCTTAAATTGCCCCGCATTCGGGATTACCCCCACGATATCTTAGATGTTAAGCCCATTAA
>NW_020869335.1:55000-57500 GCF_003789085.1 Penaeus vannamei | reverse complement strand
CAATGACTTTGAACAGTAGCTCTGCCCAGTATCCAGTCCATGCAAGTGTTGAAACGAGTTGGTGCAAGGACACAGCCTTGCCTCACTCCTGAACTAACAGGAAAGAAGCTTGACAGGCCCCCCACCTTCACACTTCAGCAACTTTCAGACAAGTTATACCTATTGGCAATTGGTCCAATAATCCTTGGTTTGGAATTCGCTCTCAGTCTCAGAATCCCCCAAAGTGACTCCTGATGCACACCGTATGTGACTAAATCTTCTTATTGAGGTCGATTGTAGCTGCAAGCAGCCCACGCCAAAAACTCAACGGCGGGCGCTCTATATACACATGACTAACGATTAGTAGCGCGAGGATACAGTTCTATTGTGGACTTACCAGGAGTTGAATCGCGGATTGCTCTCCAGTCTCTGGTGCTCAGTAGATAGTCCTCTCATACATCTCAGAAGGATGTGGGCGAGAACCTTGGCCTGGTATACTGAGCAGTGTGATGCCTTTGGTGATTGTGTGCAGTCCAACAAGTCCCTTCCCCTTCCAGAGAGGGATGACCACACCCTACCACAGGGAGGAGAACGGTACCGGACCACCAGATGGCAGCCAGGACAACATGTAACCCCCGTGCCATAGGTTCACCACCAATCTTTAACGGTTCAGCTGGTATGCCGCAGATACCTGCTGCTTTACCACTCTTCAGCTTGGAAATCGCCCCCCTAACTTCAGTTAGGAAGGGAGGGTCCTTACTGATGGGTGGGTCTGGCAGCGGGATCTCGACACTACCCGCATCCAAGTCAACTGTTGGTGGGTCAACCTGGTACAACTGCTCAAAATGCTCAACCCAACGTTCCTGCACCACAACAGGATCTGAAACGATCTGACCACTTACTGAGCAAACTGCTGTCACCTGTGAAGAAGGCTTGGAATTCAGCTTTCTCAGGGCTTGGTATGCAGGATGAAGGTCATTTACTAAGAAATGCCCTTCTATCTCCTCTGCAAGACTCCTAATAAACTGTTCCTTGTCCCTTCTTAACAAAACAGCGTACATGAGAACGGTGCAATTCCCGATTCCCTGTCACACGAGCCACACGACATGCATCTGTGGCTTCCAGTGTCTCCTGCGAGATGGAATTCTGTACTGCTCTCGGTCGTACACCAATTCTATCTTGAGCTGCATCAAGCGTTTCACGCAATAAGAGACATGAAGCCAAAAGATAGCTTCAATCTCATTACCATTATACGCTAATCAACAGGAGTAACCTCTACTACCGAGGGCTGGAGTCTGCTGGAGATGGCAATGGCTACTCTCTGGAGATGGTGGCCGTCGCTGCGGCCCGACCAGTAATAGATGTAGCCACCTACACTGGTCATGCCGCTGCCAGGCCTCCTCACCTCCGAGAGAAAAACCACCTCAACTCTCAGCCTCCCCAGTTCCCTCGACAGTAGAGACAACCAATCATCCTGACGTAAAGAACGGACGTTCCAAGCCCCCACCCTGACTTCCCGCCTGAGGTTCACCCTCTGGCAGTCACTCCGGGTGGATGCCACCTCTGCCACCCCCACCGACGCTGCCCCATATAAAAGGGGGTGGCGGGCTGCATGCCCCATCATCCACCTGTGGGGTTCCCGAGGGATTTCCCCAACAAGCTTCACTCTGGACTGGCGACCACCAGAGCGCAGGTGAGACGAGTAGTTCCCGTTCCCAGCCTGCGCTCCAGCAGTCGCCCTCCCAGCAGGGCCCACAATCCGCCTCACTTGCTGGGTGGGGAGGGGCTTTTCCCTCCTCCAGCCTTTTCATCTATACCTAGCACTGCTGACTGGTTATATCTGGGGGGGGAGGAGGACTGGCAAGGCCCACCTCCCCTGAGCCTCCCATTAACCCCAGGGGACTTGGGGGCAGGAGTTGGTACTGGGCCAGGGCGTGTCCACACGCCGGTGGGCCATGACTCAGAACCTCTGGGTACTCCTGCTGCTCCGAAATCCCCCTCACTTTATGCTGGAACCGCAAGGTACCCAGTTTCCATGGGAGGCCACGAGGAGGCACTGCAGGGAGTCTCGATGATGGAGCGGCTATGCACTGGCAGGGGAGGCTTATGCAGTGCTGCTCCCTTTTTCACACTAGGCTAGCCAGCGGTGGCAGCTGTAAGCGTGAAGGCATGCAAAAGCTCTTAACGCTGACTAGACTACCGCTCCCCGCTTCAGCACCACCAAATGATAATATAATAATTAAATGATATAATAATAATAATGATAATGATAATTAATGATAAATTAATAATGATAATAATAATGATAATTATAATTATAATAATAATAATGATAATAATACTAATGGTCATTATAATAATAATGATAATGATGATGCTGATGATCATAATGATAATAATATTGATAATAACAATAATGATACAAAAAGACAAATGAATAATACCAAAACAACAGTAATAATAGCAATAGCAACTAGAAGCAATCAGAGAGCTAATACCTCCGGCAAGGCAATGAGGTCAC
>NW_020869335.1:37500-45000 GCF_003789085.1 Penaeus vannamei | reverse complement strand
CTCTCTGACCACGACGTGCGCACATGAAGCATTCCACACCAGCCGTTACTCGTTTGCGAGCGACAGACAGACAGAAAGACTAAAGCATCCTGCCGTACAGAACCTCTGCCTGTCGGAGGTATACTCTCTCCACCGATAAGACTATAAAAAAAAAATAATAAAATAAATAAAGCAAAAATAAATAAATATAAATAATAGTAATAAGTTGTCTGCTGCTCCGTCCCAGCAACTAACTATTGGACTCTACCTTTGTCTAATTATCTATTAATCAACAGACCGCAAATCGGCCTGGCTACAGTTTGTGTGAGTGCACATGCATATTTAGCATATCCACAGACACGTGCACATACACTCACATGATAATGATAATGCCGAAGACAAATTTATTGTATGGCGCTTTTCGTTTTGATAAGTGCAATACATACATAATGATAAAAACAGTAATGACAGCAAAATAATAATAATAATAAAATAATAAAAACAATTATGATGATAATAACAATGATAATAGAGGTATGAACAATAATTATAATAATATAAATAATAAGTTATAATAATATCAGCAACAGCAACAACATAAATTAATGCAATAGTGATTGTAGAAATAAGAATAATAGTAATGATGATAACATTAACGATAATGATAATGATCATAAAGATAAAAATAATACAAAAAATAATGATGATAATGATAACCAAAACTGCGGTGATAATTGACAAATATAATATTAACAAACACGCAATTTAAGTTACAAATCTACGGAATCTTATTCCAATTCTATGTATCACTATCTTCATGATGTTCTGATTGTTATTATTGTTAGTATTATCATTGTTGTTGTTGAATTATTGCAGTGATCACCATCATTGTCAAAATTAGCACTAATATTATTATCACCTTTAACATTATTATCATCAACCGACGGGAGCGCATAGCTGCAACTACCCTTCGCTTTCAACCACGAGGGTTCCTCATAGGCCGCCAGGTAAGGTCTTGGCCAATCTCGCGATAGGTTCGGTCAGTCTGCTTAAGCTACGACTTTCAACCCAGGGTTGAGATGGCCGTCCCGGATTGTGCAGGTAAGAGGTCCTATGGCGGTCTCATGGTGTAGCCGTCAGTTGGACACATGGTACTTCCGGTACAACAGCCCAGAGTCATAGACTACTTAACAAGGTATGTGAAGCTTCAATCTCAGCGACTTCGATGTCCTCGCTGCAAGCAGGTACCAACTGATCAGACTCTCCTATGAGGCCCTCAAAATCATGGATCTTGGTCTTCTCCATTGCCGAATACGTCAAGAATTGCCACTAGAGATCCCAGGGATTCAGAAGAAAAACAACATTAGAAAAGTCAAGATCAGTGACCTAGATATTGCCTAGAGTTACGCACATTAACATGACAGCAGCTCTACCCATTATCCAGTCCATGCAAGTGTTGAAAAGTGTTGGTGCAAGGATTCAGCCGTGTCTCACACTTAAAATAACTGGAAACTCAACAGATTCCCATCACACTTTACATTACTTTCAGTACCAACATTGCTTGTTGTTATTCCAGTGATACTTGGAATTCCTTGAAGTCTCAGGATCTCCCAGAGGGATTCGCTATGTACTGAATCAAATGCTCTCTTGAAGCCAATGTAGGCTGCGGGCAGCCCTCGACTAAACTCAGGATGGAGTGCCACAATGATTTGAAGTACCAGGATATGGTCTATTATGGGTTTATCATGAGTAAATCCAGATTGGTCTGCTCTCTGGTGCCTCAGTAAATGGTCTTGGATCCATCTCATAAGAATGTAAACGAGAACCTTGCCTGGCATGCTGAGCAGTGTGATGTCACCATGGTTGCTGCAGTCCCAATGATCCCCTTTCAGATAGGCATAACCACATCTCTCAGCAGGTCAGGGGGAATAGTACCAGATTGTCAGATGGCAGCCATAACAACATGCAAGCTCCATACCATAGGTTCATTACAATCCTTTAGTAGCTTGGCACATATACTGCTTATGCCCATAGCTTTTCCACCCTTCAGCTTAGAGATTACTACCCTAACCTCAGTCAGGTTAGGTTTTTTGCTGATGGATGGATCCAGCACTGGGATTGCAACACCACTTGCATCCAAAATGATTGCTGGAAGGTCAGCCTAAGTCAGCTGCTCAAAATACTCGGCCGAAAACTCTCAAACCTCACCATGATCTGAGATTATTCCAATCATCCATCCACTAAGTGGACTGCAGTCATCTGTGAGGAGGGCTTGGAGTTCAGCTTTCTTAAGGCTTGGTAGGCAGGGCGAATATCATTTACTAAGAAATGGTCTATTCCAGCCTCCTCAGCAGGATTTCTGATGTACTGTTCCTTGTCCCTTCTCAACACTGTCTGAGTCCTGTGTTCCAAAGAACGTTGTAAATCTTGTTCAGCATTTAGTCCAGCCATGAGGCAGCCTCCAGCATCACCTGTGAGATGTGAAATACTGCCTTGATCATTTTTGCTGTTTTGTTTTGCACTTGCAAGAGTCCTACATAAATATAGGTTTTCGTGTACTGTGCAGTGATCAGAGGTAGCTGCAGTGAACCTCCTGCACACCCCTCCCCCTAAGTCTGTCATATGAAACACCACTCCTGAGGGTTGAAAAAAGCTGGCTATGGCTATCCCCTGGAAATGGTGAAAATCGCTCTGTACTGACCAGTAGTAGGTGTAACCACCCACACTAGTCGTGCTTCTCTCAGGTCTCCACACCTACAAGAGGACAGCCAGGTCAACTCTCTACTGCTTCAGCTCCTTCAATAGCTGGGGTAATTGGTCTTCCTGTCGCAAAGATTGGATGTTCCAACCTCCTACCCAGACGGCTCACCTGAGTTGAAGCCTACAGCAATCACTCTGAGTGAACGCCATCTCTGCCACCCCCTCAGGCATTGTCCCCAGATGAAGGTGTGTAGCAGGATGTGGAACCCAACATTCGCCTATGAGGTCTCTATAGGCTTTGCCCCACAGGCATCACACTGGGTTAACGGCTGTTGGGATAAGTGAGCCCCATTCCCATTTTGTGCCCCAACAGTAGCCCTCCCAACAGGACCCACAGCCCATCTCACTTGCTGGGCCTGTACCCCTCTCCCTAGTATCTTCATTTATATGTAACCAGCCGGTGGTTTTACTTGCCAGCCCTCCTCCCCAGATCTACCCATTGCTTCTGCGGGGCTGGCGGGTTGGAGCTGATATGGAGCCAGGGTATGTCCACATCCCCTGCTCCCACAGGGAGGTACTGTGGAAGTCTTGATGATGGAGAGACTATATGCTGTCAGAGGAGGCTTATGAATAGCTAGCCAGCGGTGGCAGCTGAACATGCAACAATTAACTGCATGGAGCAGCAATTATCATAATTACCATCTTAATACTTCGAGGCAAGTACACTCCAATGAAGTAGTTGGACCGTCAGTTTATGAACGCCTATATTTGCATGATTATCTGAGGGTTTAGGTTAAGAAGGAAGGTAGGACCTGAAAGGGGAGAAAAAAAAGAGAAAATGGGATAGGTAAGGAGAAAGGGAGGGGGTAAAGAGGATAAGGGACCGAAAATAGTGGTGGAAGGAGGTGGAAGGAAGAGGAAAGTGAGAGGGGACAGACATAGGGCTTAAAGTAGGGGGAGTGGAGTAAATTTCATGAAGATTCACGAGTGAGAGTTGCTGGCATAGCAGGAAAGGGAAATGTAGAGAGAGAGGGAAAGGAAAAGAGAGAAGGAAGGCGAAAGGTAGAATAAAGAGGATGAAAGAGAGAGAGAATACTTTTTTTTTTTTTTTTTTTTTTTTTTTTGCTTTGGAAATTCCACAGGAACCGCTTGTAATAATAGTAATGATAATAATAATGATAATGATGATTATTATTATTATTATGCTGATAACACAAATGATAATGTTGATGACAAAACTGATAATACTACTGATGATAATCAATAATAATGTTAACCATATTATTTGTAATAATGAAAAAATGCATAATGATTATATTATAAAATAGCAGTAACAAAACCAATAGTTATTATCAACAGTAAAGCTATTAATAATCTTTAGATAAGAACAGTGGCTTTTCCTATCGTTGTAATTAATCAAAAGAACAAATTAGGATAAAATCATCATCGTTCTGCCAATGAGTCTAATGACATCACCAAAATCCGAGATGGAAATGATTTCTAATTATTGATGAACTTGATATCTATGCATTATGTAGACGAACATTTGCTTACTGCTTCCGTTATTTTAGGGTAAGCAATTATTCTTATTTCTGTTGTTATTACAGTTCATCTCCTCTTTTTCGTCATCCTTCTTGCCTCATCTCAGCTTCACTGTCTCTTGGTTTGCTTCTTTCTCTCCATGTCATTGAGCGTCGCCAATTCTCTTTTTCTCTCATTTTTTTCCTCCCCCGTCTCTCTGTCTCTCTCGACTCTCTGTCTTTCTCCCTCTCCCAGCCCTATCTCTCTTCCTCTCTTTCTCACCTTTTGCCTCTCCCTACCATCAATTTCCTCATCCATTCTCCATTTCCCTCCCTCCCCTCTCCCCTCATTTCTCTCCTTCTCCTTCCCTCCTCCACTTCAATCATTTCTCTCCCTCTCCCCCCTACCCCATTTCTTCTCCCCTTCCACCTTCCCCTCCCCCTCTCTTGCGCTTCCATCACCGAAAGTTTAACGTGTTGTTTGTCAGGGATTTCGTAAAAGGGGGAATCTTCTGCGTAATTTGTGTTATAACGAAGTAAATCCTCTTTGACAACGTAAAAACGCGACGTTACTCGATAAATACACTTAATTAGGAGTATTGCTCAAGTAAGTAATTGGGCCATGTACGTACCATCCGTACCCATGTTCCGACTCCTTACTCACATACTTATACACGTGCATACTGAAATGCATACATGTAAACATACATGTGCGCATATGTACATACATGCATGCAAATATACTGACATGTAAATACGCATATAAAACATACATACGAAGATATATACTTACATGAATACAGTACATATATACATATAACCATACATACTTACATGCATATAACCATGCATACATACAGTACATATATACATACACAAACACATAATACTTGCCACACACACACAAACATACTTACCTACAGCATACAACATTAAACGTACTTACCTACAGCATACAACATTAAACATACATAAATGCACAAATACATACATGCCTATATACATACACACATGTATACACATACATACGTACATGCATGTATGTATGCATAAATACATATATACATACATACATACATATTTCATAAATGCATACTTACATGTATACATACGCATACAAATACAAATAGATACATACATACATACATATATGCATACATGCATACTTACATATATACGTACACAAAAAGTACATATATTCACACTTACTTCCATATATATACTTATATAATACAAACATACATACACATACATACATACATACATAAATACATACATAAATGGATAGCTATATATAAACATACACATACAAATACACACATACATATATAAATATATATATAAATGAATACCTATATATACATATGCACATACAAATACATGCATACATACAACCATATATTCAAACATACAACATGAAACATACATAAATGCACACATAAATACATTCATACCTGCCCATTAACCTGAGCCTTTCGTCCAGACAGAGAAGGAGAGGAGAGAGAGGAGGAGGGAGGGAGGAGGAGAGAGAGAGAGAGAGAGAGAGAGAGAGAGGAGAGAGAGAGAGAGAGAGAGAGAGAGAGAGAGAGAGAGAGAGAGAGAGAGAGAGAGAGAGAGAGAGAGAGAGAGAGAGAGAGAGAGAGAGAGGAGGGAGGAGAGAGGGGGGGAGAGAAGAGAGAGAGGGGGGGGCGAGAGAGAGAGAAGAGAGAGAGGGGGGGGGGGCAGAGCGGGAGAGAGAGAGAGTCAAAGAGAGAAGAAGAGAGAAAGAGAGAGAGAGAGAGAGAGAGTGCCACTGATATATTTTTCTTCTCTTCCCTTCTATCCTTTTTCTCCCTTCCTCTACGATATCGGGATTTCGGATCGTGCATAAAAGGCGTTTGGCGAAATGCTTAATCAATTAGAATGCAANCGCGTGAGCCGCCTATGAGTGTCGCACGTGTGTCCTATGCCTGCCTGTCTGCCTCCCTCTCGCCCCGCGTCTCTCCCACTCCCACTCCACGTCGCGACTTCACAACGAATCGAAGGCGACAGAAATCGGAGGCCGACGCGAAACGAGGCGGAGATCCCGCAGTCGCAGACTGAGGCCGAAGGAGCGACATGATCTATCTGTCGCAACCGACTATTTACTCATTACGTCCTGGTTAGCTGTTGTGTGAAGGAGGAAGGCCTTAATTACGCGCGGATAGAACTAGCTGCTTCCAGCGCGCTAACCGGGCTGCTTCACGGTTACCGCTGGCTGTAATTCACAAACCGGAGAATCAGTTATGAAAGACGGTAGTTAATTCACAACCTTGGCTCACTTTCCACACGCAGGTGAATGGGCGCTGCAGGGGGTTGGCACGGGTGGGGGTGGAGGGAGGGAGGCGCTTAATGAACCTTAGCGGGGAGAATACAGGGTAAGTGGATCCTTCCTCTAAATGTGTTAATTCAGCGTGTAGCTGTGAAGCGTGATCCATCCCTGTAGAGACACGCGGGTGTGGATGAAACGCCGTTATGCGGATCTGTTTTCCCATTCTCATTTCGTCATTTACCATTTAATTTGTGTAGAATCCGCAGAATGATTGGCTTACAATAAAGAGTAGACCAAATGGACGTCATTGATAAAAGAGAGCATAACATAGACAAACGTAGACAGATGACACGTATACTAGCAACATAACAGATACAGACATGTATACGTGGATGACGTTACGCAATTTGGCGCCAGGGATACAATAAGCATGATGAACATAGAGCGAAATCGGTATATTTCGACGGAATGATTTCCAACGGACCCCCTCCCCCCGCCCCCAAAAAAAAAAAAGAAGAAGAAGAAGAAGAAAAAAAAAAAAAAGATAGAATAATAGCATAATAGACACCAGGTCCGGCAGCGGCTTATACACTATTATACAAGAAACAGTTTTAACAGACCGACCTGCATACACAGATGATACATACATATACATATACAAACATACAGGTGTAACATTTACCTATAGAGAAACAAACTTCTACAACAAATACATAGCATAACAAACATAACATTAAAACAAAGATACATAACCACAGCCAGCATACACACACATACAGCAAGTATACAACAGTTTCGAGTCAACAGCCGGTTCGTAGCGAGGCGATTAACGAGGTCATGTCAAGTCACTTCAGTCGACGCTCGCTGTGTCAACAACTTTACAAGGAGAGAGAGAGAACCACTCTTTGATTTCCTTTTAAACGCTTGTTTTTGAGTAACGACTGTTTATTTTTTATTTTTTTTCATACCTTTTTTTTTTTGTTTTTTTTTTTTTTTTTTTTTTTTTGAGTG
>NW_020869335.1:17500-32500 GCF_003789085.1 Penaeus vannamei | reverse complement strand
AGTGTGAGAAGCCCATGAGGCACAGTGTGAGGAAGCCATGAGGCACAGTGTGAGGAAATGAGGCACAGTGTGGGAAGCCATGAGGCCAGTGTGAGGAAGCATGAGGCACAGCGTGAGGAAGCATGAGTGCCACAGTGTGAGAAAGCATGAGGCGTGAGGAGCCATGAGCACAGTGTGAGGAAGCATGAGGCACAGTGTGTGAGGAAGCCATGAGGCATGTGTGAGGAAGCCATGAGGCATGAGGCACAGTGTGAGGAAGCCATGAGGCACAGGTGAGGAAGCCATGAGGCACAGTGTGAGGAAGCATGAGGCACAGTGGAGGAAGCCATGAGGCACAGTGTGAGAAGCCATGAGGCCACAGTGTGAGGAAGCACAGTGTGAGGAAGCCATGAGGCACAGTGTGAGGAAGCATGAGGCACAGGTGAGGAAGCCATGAGGCACAGCGTGAGGAAGCCATGAGGCACAGTGTGAGGAAGCCATGAGGATGAGAAGCCATGAGGCACAGTGTGGAAGCCATGAGGCACAGTGTGAGGAAGCCATGAGGCACACAGTGTGAGGAAGCCATGAGCACAGCGTGAGGAAGCATGAGGCACAGTGTGAGGAAGCCATGAGGCACAGTGTGAGGAAGCCATGAGGCACAGTGTGAGGAAGCCATGAGCACAGTGTGAGGAAGCCATGAGGCAAGTGTGAGGAAGCCATGAGGCAGTGTGAGGAATGAGGCCAGTGAGTGAGGTGTGAGGAAGCCATGAGGCACAGTGTGAGGAAGCCATGAGGCACAGTGTGAGGAAACAAGGAAGCCATGAGGCACAGTGTGAGGAAGCCATGAGGCACAGTGTGAGGAAGCCATGAGGCACAGTGTGAGGAAGCCATGAGGCACAGTGTGAGGAAGCCATGAGGCACAGTGTGAGAGCCATGAGCACAGTGTGAGGAAGCCATGAGGCACAGGTGAGGAAGCCATGAGCACAGCGCAGTGTGAGGAAGCCATGAGCACAGTGTGAGGAGCCATGAGGCACAGTGTGAGGAAGCCATGAGGCACAGTGTGAGGAAGCCATGAGGCACAGTGTGAGGAAGCCATGAGGCACAGTGTGAGGAAGCCATGAGGCACAGTGTGAGGAAGCATGAGGCACAGCGTGAGGAATGCCACAGTGTGAGGAAGCCATGAGGCCAGTGAGAAGCCATGAGGGCACAGTGTGAGGAAGCCATGAGGCACAGTGTGAGGAAGCCATGAGGCACAGTGTGAGGAAGCCATACAGTGTGAGGAAGCCATGAGGCACAGCGTGAGAAGCCATGAGGCACAGTGTGACCATGAGGCCAGTGTGAGGAAGCCATGAGGCACAGTGTGAGGAAGCCATGAGGCACAGTTGAGGAAGCACGTGAGGAAGCCATGAGGCACAGGTGAGGAAGCCATGAGGCACAGTGTGAGGAAGCCATGAGGCACAGTGTGAGGAAGCCATGAGGCACAGTGTGAGGAAGCCATGAGGCACAGTGTGAGGAAGCCATGAGCACAGTGTGAGGCAGCATGAGGAAGCACAGTGTGAGGAAGCCATGAGGCACAGTGTGAGGAAGCCATGAGGCACAGCGTGAGGAAGCCATGAGGCACAGTGTGAGGAAGCCAGACAGTGTGAGGAAGCCATGAGGCACAGTGTGAGGAAGCCATGAGGCACAGTGTGAGGAAGCCATGAGCACAGTGTGAGGAAGCCATGAGGCACAGTGTGAGGAAGCATGAGGCACAGTGTGAGGAAGCCATGAGGCACAGTGTGAGGAAGCCATGAGGCACAGTTGAGAAGCATGAGGCACAGTGTGAGGAAGCCATGAGGCACAGTGTGAGGAAGCCATGCAGCCATGAGGCACAGTGTGAGGAAGCCATGAGGCACAGTGTGAGGAAGCATGAGGAGTGTGAGGAAGCCATGAGGCACAGTGTGAGGAAGCCATGAGGCACAGCGTGAGGAAGCCATGAGGCAAGTGAGGAAGCCATGAGCACAGTTGAGGAGTGTGAGGAAGCCACAGTGAGGAAGCATGAGGTGTGAGGAAGCCATGAGGCACAGTGTGAGGAAGCCATGAGGTGAGGAAGCCAGTGTGAGGAAGCCATGAGGCACAGTGTGAGGAAGCCATGAGGCACAGTGTGAGGAAGCCATGAGCAAGCGTGAGGAAGCCATGTGTGAAGAAGCCATGAGGCACAGTGTGAGAAAGCCATGAGGCCACAGTGTGAGGAAGCCATGAGGCACAGTGTGAGGAAGCCATGAGGCACAGTGTGAGGAAGCCATGAGGCACAGTGTGAGGAGCCATGAGGCAAGTGTGAGGAAGCCATGAGGCACAGTGTGAGGAAGCCATGAGGCACATGAGGAAGCCATGAGCACAGTGTGAGGAAGCCATGAGGCACAGTGTGAGGAAGCATGAGGCACAGTGTGAGGAAGCCATGAGGCACAGTGTAGGAAGCCATGAGGCACAGTGTGAGGAAGCATGAGGCACAGTGTGAGGAATGCAGTGTGAGGAAGCCATGAGGCACAGTGTGAGGAAGCCATGAGGCACAGTGTGAGGAAGCCATGAGGCACAGTGTGAGGAAGCCATGAGGCAGTGTGAGGAAGCCATGAGGCACAGTGTGAGGAAGCCATGAGGACAGTGTGAGGAAGCCATGAGGCACAGTGTGAGAAGCCATGAGGCACAGTGTGAGGCCATGAGGCACAGTGTGAGGAACCATGAGACAGTGTGAGGAAGCCATGAGGCACAGTGTGAGGAAGCCATGACCATGAGGCACAGTGTGAGAAGCCATGAGGCACAGCGTGTGAAGCATGAGAAGCCATGAGGCACAGTGTGAGGAAAGCATGAGCACAGTGTGAGGAGCCATGTGAGAAGCCATGAGGCACAGTGTGAGGAAGCCATGATAGGTGAGAAGCCATGAGGCACAGTGTGAGGAAGCCATGAGGCACGTGTGAGGAAGCCATGAGGCACAGTGTGAGGAAGCCATGAGGCACAGTGTGAGGAAGCCATGAGGCAAGTGTGAGGTGAGAAGCCATGAGGCACAGTGGAGGAAGCCATGAGGCACATGTGAGGAAGCCATGAGGCACCATGAGGTGAGGAAGCCATGAGGCACAGTGTGAGGAAGCATGAGGCCAGTGTGAGGCCATGAGGCAGTGTGAGGAAGGTGATGAGGCACAGCGTGAGGAAGCCATGAGGCACAGTGTGAGGAAGCCATGAGGCACAGTGTGAGGAAGCCATGAGGCATGTGAGGAAGCATGAGGCACAGTGTGAGGAAGCCATGAGGCACATGAGGCACAGTGTGAGGAAGCCATGAGGACAGTGTGAGGAAGCCATGAGGCAAGTGTGAGGAGCATGAGGCATGAGGCATGAGGCACAGTGTGAGGAAGCCATGAGGCCAGTGTGAGGAAGCCATGAGCACAGTGTGAGGAAGCCATGAGGCACAGTGTGAGGAAGCCATGAGGCAATGAGGCACATGTGTGAGGAAGCCAAGGCACAGTGTGAGGAAGCCATTGTGTGAGGAAGCCATGAGGCACAGTGTGAGGAAGCCATGAGGCACAGCGTGAGGAAGCCATGAGGCACAGTGTGAGGAAGCCATGAGGCACAGTGTGAGGAAGCCATGAGGCACAGTGTGAGGAAGCCATGAGGCAGTGTGAGGAAGCCATGAGGCACAGTGTGAGGAAGCCATGAGGCACAGCGTGAGGAAGCCATGAGCACAGTGTGAGGAAGCCATGAGGCAAGTGTGAGGAAGCCATGAGGACAGTGTGAGGAAGCCATGAGGCACAGTGTGAGGAAGCCATGAGGCACAGTGTGAGGAAGCCATGAGGCACAGTGTGAGGAAGCCATGAGGCACAGTGTGAGGAAGCCATGAGGCACAGTGTGAGGAAGCCATGAGGCACAGTGTGAGGAAGCCATGAGGCACAGTGTGAGGAAGCCATGAGGCACAGTGTGAGGAAGCATGAGGCACAGTGTGAGGAAGCCATGAGGCACAGTGTGAGGAAGCCATGAGCACAGTGTGAGGAAGCATGAGGCACAGGTGAGGAAGCCATGAGCACGTGTGAGGAAGCATGAGGCATGTGAGGAAGCCATGAGGCACAGTGTGAGGAAGCCAGAGCACAGTGTGAGGAAAGCCATGAGGCCCACAGTGTGGGAAGCCATGAGGCACAGTGTGAGGAAGCCATGAGGCACAGTGTGAGGAAGCCATGAGGCACAGTGTGAGGAAGCATGAGGCACAGTGTGAGGAAGATGAGGCACAGTGTGAGGCATGAGGCACAGCGTGAGGCATGAGGCACAGTGTGAGGAAGCCATGAGGCAGCACAGGTGAGGAAGCCATGAGGCACAGTGTGAGGAAGCATGAGGCACAGTGTGAGCCATGTGTGAGGAAGCCATGAGGCACAGTGTGAGGAAGCCAATTGGCACAGTGTGAGGAAGCCATGAGGCACAGCGTGAGGAAGCATGAGGCAGTGTGAGGAAGCATGAGGCACAGGTGAGGAATGAGGCACATGAGGAAGCCATGAGGCACAGTGTGAGGAAGCCATGAGGCACAGTGTGAGGAGCCATGAGGCACAGTGTGAGGAAGCCATGAGGCACAGTGTGAGGAAGCCACAGCATGAGGACAGTGTGAGGAGCCATGAGGCACAGTGTGAGGAAGCCATGAGGCACAGTGTGAGGAAGCCATGAGCAGTGTGAGAAGCCATGAGGCACAGTGTGAGGAAGCCATGAGGCACAGTGTGAGGAAGCCATGAGGCACAGTGTGAGGAAGCCATGAGGACAGTGTGAGGAAGCCATGAGCGTGTGAGGAACCATGAGGCACAGTGTGAGGAAGCCATGAGGCACAGTGTGAGGAAGCCATGAGGCCATGTGAGGAAGCATGAGGCACAGTGTGAGAAAGCCATGAGGCACAGCGTGAGGAAGCCATGAGCCACAGTGTGAGGAAGCATGAGGCACAGTGTGAGGAAGCATGAGGCACAGTGTGAGGAATGAGCAAGTGTGAGGAAGCCATGAGGCACAGTGTGAGGAAGCCATGAGGCACAGTGTGAGGAAGCCATGAGGCCCATGAGGCACAGTGTGAGGAAGCCATGAGGCACAGTGTGAGGAAGCCATGAGGCACAGTGTGAGGAATGCCAGGAAGCCATGAGGCACAGTGTGAGGAAGCATGAGGCACATTTGTGAGGAGCCATGAGGCACAGTGTGAGAAGCATGAGGCACAGTGTGAGGGAAGCCATTGAGGCTTGAGGGAAGCACAGGTGTGAGGAAAGCCATGAGGCACAGTGTGAGGAAGCCATGAGGCAAAAAAAAAAAAAAAAAAAAAGCAAAGTGTGAGGAAGCCATGAGGCACAGTGTGGAAGCCATGAGGCACAGCGTGAGGAAGCATGAGCCAGTGTGATGTGAGGAAGCACAGTGTGAGGAGCCATGAGCACAGTGTGAGGAAGCATGGGGCACGTGAAGCATGAGCACAGGTGAGGAAGCATGAGGCATGTGAGGAACATGAGGCACATGAGGAGCATGAGACAGTGTGAGAAGCCATGAGGCACAGTGTGTGAGGAAGCCATGAGGCATGAGTGTGAGGAAGCATGAGGCAAGCGTGAGGGAAGCATGAGGCACAGTGGTGAGGAAGCATGAGGCACGTGAGGCACCAGTGAGGAGCAGGAGAAGCATGAGGCACAGTGTGAGGAAGCCATGAGGCACAGTGTGAGGAAGCCATGAGGCACAGTGTGAGGAAGCCATGCACAGTGTGAGGAAGCATGAGGCAGTGTGAGAAGCCATGAGCCTGTGAGGAAGCATGAGGCAAGTGTGAGGAAGCCATGAGGCACAGCGTGAGGAAGCCATGAGGCACAGTGTGAGGAATGAGGCATGTGAGAAGCATGAGCAAGTGTGAGAGGCACAGTTGAGGAAGCATGAGGCACAGCGTGAGGAAGCCATGAGTGAGGGCACAGTGTGAGGAAGCCATGAGCACAGTGTGAGAAGCCATGAGGCAATGTGAGAAGAGGCAAGGAAGCAGTGTAAGCATGAGGCAAGGTGAGGAGCATGAGGACAGTGTGAGGAGCCATGAGGCAGCAGAAGCCATGAGGAAGCGTGAGCATGAGGCCAGTGTGAGAGCCATGAGCACAGCGTGAGGAAGCATGAGCACAGTGTGAGGAACCATGAGGCACAGCGTGAGAACATAGGCACAGTGAGAAGCCATTGAGGCACAGTGTGAGGAAGCCATGAGGCACAGCGTGAGGAAGCCATGAGGCACAGTTGTGAGGAAGCTGAGGCACAGTGTGAGGAAGCATGAGGCACCGTTGAGGAAGATGAGGCACAGTGTGAGGAAGCATGAGGCACAGTGTGAGGAAGCCATGAGGCCACATGAGCGTGTGAGGAAGCACATGTGGCACAGTGTGAGGAAGCATGAGCACAGCGTGAGGAAGCCATGAGGACAGTGTGAGGAAGCCATGAGGCACACGTGAGGAAGCATGAGGCACAGTGTGAGGAAGGCCATGAGGCACAGTGTGAGGAAGCCATGAGCACAGTGTGAGAAGCTATGAGCAGCAGTGTGAGAAGCATGAGGCAAGTGTGAGGAAGCCATGAGGCGCGTGAGGAAGCTGAGGCTGTGTGAGGAAGCCAGCAGAGGCAGGCACAGTGTGTGAGGAATGGGCAAGTGGAGGAAGCCATGAGGCACAGTGNGTGAGGAAGCCATGAGGCCACAGTGTGAGGAAGCCATGAGGCACAGTGTGAGGAAGCCATGAGGCCACAGCGTGAGGAAGCCATGAGCACAGTGTGAGAGTGAGGCACAGTGAGCCCAAGCACAGTGTGCCATGAGCACAGTGTGAGGAAGCCATGAGGCACAGTGAGGAAGCCATGAGCACAGTTGAGAAGCCATGAGGCACAGTGTGAGGAAGCCATGAGGCACAGTGTGGAGGAAGCATGAGCACAGCGTGAGGAAGGCCATGAGGACACAGTGTGAGGAGTTGAGGAAGCCATGAGGCACAGTGTGAGGAAGCCATGAGGCACAGTGTGAAGTGAGGCACATGAGGCCAGCACAGTGTGAGGAAGCCATGAGGCACAGCGTGAGGAAGCCATGAGGCACAGTGTGTGAAGCCATGAGGCACATGAGGAAGCACAGTGTGAGGAAGCCATGAAGCACAGTGTGAGGAAGCCATCAAGGAAGTGAGGCCAGCGGTGAGACATGTGAGGAAGCCATGAGGTGAGGAAGCGTCATGAGGCACAGCGTGCACAGTGAGGAAGCCATGAGGCACAGTGTGAGGAAGCCATGAGGCACAGTGTGAGGAAGCCATGAGGCACAGTGTGAGGAAGCCAGAGGCACAGTGTGAGGAAGCCATGAGCACAGTTGAGGAAGCCATGAAGCACAGTGTGAGGAAGCCATGAGGCACAGCGTGAGGAAGCCATGAGGCACAGTGTGAGGAAGCTATGAGGCACAGGGTGAGGAAGCCATGAGGCACAGTGTGAGGAAGCCATGAGGCACATGTGAAGGAAGCCAGAGCACAGTGTGAGAAGCCTATGAGGCACAGCGTGAGAAAGCCATGAGCCACAGTGAGGCACAGTGTGAGGAAGCCATGAGGCACAGTGTGAGGAAGCCATGAGGCACAGCGTGAGGAAGCCATGAGGCACAGCAGAGAGAAGCCCATGAGGCACAGTGTGGAGGAACCATGAGGCACGAGTGTGAGGAGCCATGAAGGCACAGTGAAGATGAGGCACAGGTGAGGAAGCCATGAGGCACAGTGTGAGAAGCCATGAGCACATGTGAGGAAGCCATGAGCACAGTGTGAGGAGCCATGAGGCACAGTGAGAAAGCCATGAGGCACAGTGTGAGGAAGCCATGAGGCACAGTGTGAGGTGCACAGCAGCATGAGGCACAGGTGTGCACAGTGTGAAAGCCATGAGGCACAGTGTGAGAAGCCATGAGCACCATGAGGAAGCCACAGGCACGTGAGGAAGCCATGGGCACAGTGTGAGGAGCCATGAGGCACAGTGTGAGGAAGCCATCGAGGCACAGTGTGAGGAAAGCCATGAGGCCACAGTGTGAGGAAGCCATGAGGCACAGTGTGAGGAAGCCATGGCACAGTTGATGAAGCCATGAGGCACATGTGAGGAAGTGTGAGGGCCATGAGGCCATGAGGCACAGTGTGAGGAAGCCAGAGGCACAGTGTGAGGAAGCCACATGAGGCACAGTGTGAGGAAGCCATGAGGCACAGTGTGAGGAAGCCATGAGGCACAGTGTGAGGAAGCCATGAGGCACACGTGAGGAAGCCATAGGAGTGTGAGGAAGCCCATGAGGACAGTGTGAGGAAGCCATGAGGCACAGTGTGAGGAAGCCATGAGCACAGTGTGAGGAAGCATGAGGCACAGTGTGAGAAAGCCATGAGGCACAGTGTGAGGAAGCCATGAAGCACAGTGTGAGGAAGATGAGGCACAGTGTGAGGAAGGCACAGGTGAGGAAGCCATGAGGCACAGCGTGAGGAAGCCATGAGGCACAGTGTGAGGAAGCCATGAGGCACAGTGGAGGAAGCCATGAGGCCATGAGGAAGCCATGAGGCACAGTGTGAGGAAGCCATGAGGCACAGTGAGGAAGCCATGAGGCACAGTGTGAGAAGCCCACAGTGTGAGGAAGCCATGAGGCACAGTGTGAGGAAGCCATGAGGCACAGTGTGAGGAAGCCATGAGGCACATGAGAAGCCAAGGCACAGTGTGAGGAAGCCATGAGGCACAGTGTGAGGAAGCCATGAGCACAGTGTGAGGAAGCCATGAGCACAGTGTGAGAAGTGTGAGAAGCCATGAGGCACAGCGTGAGGTACAGTGTGAGGAAGCCATGAGGCACAGTGTGAGGAAGCCATGAGCACAGTGAGAAGTGAAGTGTGAGAAGCCATAGGCACAGTGAGGAAGCCATGAGGCACAGCAGGAAGCCATGAGCCACAGTGTGAGGAAGCCATGAGGCACAGCGTGAGGAAGCCATGAGGCACAGCGTGAGGAAGCCATGAGGCACAGTGTGAGGAATGCACAGTGAGGAAGCCATGAGGCACAGTGTGAAAGCCATGAGGCACAGTGTGAGGAAGCCATGAGCACAGTGTGGAAGCACAGTGTGAGGAAGCCAAGGCACAGTGCGAGAAGCCATGAGGCACAGTGTGAGGAAGCCATGAGGCACAGCGTGAGGAAGCCATGAGGCACAGTGTGAGGAAGCCATGAGGCACAGCGTGAGGAAGCCATGGGGCACAGTGTGAGGAAGCCATGAGGCGTGGGGAGTCTGAACGATCTTGAGATACCTCGGGAGAGTTCATTCTTGTTGTGGAGAGTTTTATAAATGTTTTGAGCAAGTTCGAGGAGAGTGGCCACGGGATCGTGGGGACGATATGGGTTAATAAGCGTTGCACGGAAGCCAAATCGCGGGCAGTGAGCATGGCATCGAACTGGAGAGTTCCTCTGTACCATGGAGAGTCTTAAGAGTGCCAAGGGAGAGCTCATGGATAATTGCCGTGACGAAGTTTCCCTTCACGGAGATAGATTCTGGGTGAGAATTCGTGGAGTGATAAGATAAACGAGTCTGTTATTAGCACAAGATCTTATAGTCAGTCCAAGTGGCGTTAACACAAGATCGAGAGAGAGTAAATTCAAATCGCAGAGTGCCACAAAGACGCTAAGCGACGTGGAGAGTCAACAAGAGACAGAGAGGAACAATTAGGCCTCGCCACGGAAGACCCAGCGACGCGACGTGAGAGGCGAAGGAGAGTAAACGCGAGATCGAGAGGGAGTAAAACCGACAACAACATACACACACATACACTCACTCACACACACACACACACACACACACACACACACACACACACACACACACACACACACACACACACACACACACACACACAACACACAACACACACATACACAAGCACACACACACACACAGGAGCACACTCACATACACACACACAACCACAAACGCACTCAAAGGAAGATAAATGGCGAGGAAGAATTCTTGCCAAAATATGCGAAGGCTTGTCAGAAGAGCGCGGGTGAGGGGGGGGAGTGGAAGAAAAGAATGTAAAGAAATTTCTCAAACCAAGATAGATCAAGACAATGATGATAATGATACTAATGGCAATAGTGATAATAATTAAAATCAAAATAATGATAGTAAGGATAACAATAGTCACAATAACAGTAATAATATAGATAATATCATTAATTGGAATAATGATGATGCTAATGATAACAGAGGCAATGCTATTAGTAAAAATGATGATGATAATAATTATTACAATGACAATAATATTAACAATGATAAAAAAATAAAAAAATAATGATAATGATGATAAGAACAATAATAATACTGATAATAATAATAATAATAATGATAATAACGAATAACGATAATGGCAATGATTATAACAAAAATAGAATCAATGATAATGATAATATCGATAATGATGATAGATATAATAATTATGATAGCAATGATGATAATAATAGCATTAATAATAACAATAATAATAACAATAGTATTAATAATAATAGTAATAATGATAATAGTAATAATAATAGTAATAATAATGATAATAATTATGATAATTAATAATGAGATACAGATGATAATGATGATGAGAGAAAAAACAATAAACAAAGAAGAAGAGAGACAAAGGGAAATAAAGAAAAAGAGGATGAAGAAACATGGATGACGGCGAAGAATAGAAATAAGAAAATGTACGAGGGAAAGAAAGTAGTAGTAATAGAAAGAAAAAAAAAAAAGAAAAACGAAGATGAAAAGAAGGAAAAATAGAAGAATGGGAAGTAGAACAAGAATGATAACAAGAAGAAAAAGAGAAAGAAGAAGGAAAAAAACTAGATCGAGAACAGTAAAAAAAAAAGAAAAAAAAAGCTGGAACCCGAAGCCAACACAAAGGGCACGGGCACACTCGGCACCAACAACAAGGCACTCCGAAGCACTTCATGGTGAGCACTGAAGCTTGCCATATTATCCCGTGTAACTGTCTCTTTACGACGAGTATGGGTCGTTAGGCAGCACGACCAATTTTACCAATGGATGAAGACCCTCGTTCGACTGTAGGAGAAGGGGTGGAGTTGGGGGAGGATGGGAAGCGGTTCGCAATTTCCATAAATATGGGAACGTTTCTGAGAGTGTGTGTCTTCCTGTCTGTTTATCTGGTTGTGTGTTTGTTTGTGTCTGTCTTCTCTCATTCTCTCTCTCTCTCTCTCTCTCTCTCTCTCTCTCTCCTCTCTCTCTCTCTCTCTCTCTCTCTCTCTCTCTCTCTCTCTCTCTCTCTCTCTCTCTCTCTCTCTCTCTCCCTCCCTCCTCCCTCCTTTCTCTCCTCCTTTCCTCATCTCGCTTATGCCTCTGTCTCTCTCTCTCTCTCTCTCTCTCTCTCTCTCTCTCTCTCTCTCTCTCTCTCTCTCTCTCTCTCTCTCTCTCTCTCTCTCCTTCCCTTCTTCCTTCCCTCCTGCGGCCAAAAATGTTTCTCCAAAAAGAACGTCTACGTCCCAGAACACCGGAGAATATATGGAGATGATTTAAGGGACGCGGCCTCATCTGTGTAAGCGGTCGAGGGGGGGGGGGGTCATTGGATGTTGTTATTGTTTTATATTTTCTGTGATTATTGTCTGTATATGCATCAGTCAGTCGCTGAATCTATATCTATTTATGTTTCAATCCGTCTGTCTAAGTATCTATCAATTGGTTTATTTTCCACTGTGAAAATGGAAATCGTAAAAAAGAATTTATATATATATATATATATATATATATATATATATATATATATATATATATATATATATGTATGTATGTATGTATATACATATATAAATACATACATACATACATACATACATACATATATATATATATATATATATATATATATATATATATATATATATATATATATATATACATACATATATATATATATATATATATATATATATATATATATATATATATATATATATATATATATATATATATATATATATATATATATATATATATATATATATATATAAATGTGATGTAGATAGACGCAGAAAGAAAGAAAGAGAGAGAGAGAGAGAACGAGGGAAAAGAGGAGAAAGAGGTAAAAGGCGTAGAAGACAATTGAGAGACAACTCTCTTTTACTCACCAAAAGCGAGGACATCCATCTCTCTCTCCTTATTCCTCCTTCTCTCCTCAATCTCCTCTTTTGTCTTCGCACGTGCATGCATTATCTTATTATTTCTTGCTGTTTCTTTCTCTTTCCTACGTCATCCTCCCCCCCCCATTACATCCCAGTCACTCCCTCCTTGCCCTCTCCCCCTTACCTCATCCCTGCTTACCCCTACTCTTCCTGTTACAATCCCCATCAACCCCCTCCTTATTCTCCCAGTCATGTCCCCCCATCCAACTCCTGACCCCCACCCCCCACCCCCACATCCCTTCCCACCCCTAAACCCATTCCCTACCCTCCCCGTATCCTCTGCTCCCCTTCCACTGCCATCCACCGCCTCCAGAGACCCCCACCAGACTCCCCCCCCCCCCCCATCTCTCCAAGGACCCAGCCCAGTGCCCCCCCCCCCCTCTAAGGATGGAGGCATCTGTGGGAAGGTCCAATTATCTCGGCAAATTATGAAGCTTTTGAGATTGGCGCAACATTTTCGCGTAAATTGAATGATTCCGTGAAGCTGAGGCATGGAAAACCTATGACTCTTTGAATGCAGCTGAAGAGAAGAGAGAGAGAGAGAGAGAAAGGAGAGGGGAGATAGAGAAAGAGGCGGGGGGGGGGGGAAGAGAGGAGGAGGAGAGAGGGAGAGGGAGAGAGGAGGGAGAGGAGGGAGAGGAGAGAGAGAAGAGAGAGAGAGAGAGAGAAGAGAGAGAGGAGAGAGAGAGAGAGAGAGAGAGAGAGAGAGAGAGAGAGAGAAGAGAGGGAGGGGGGGGTGTCAGAGGGGAAAGAGAGGAGAGATGGAGAGGGAAAGAGAGAAAGAGAGAGATGGAGAGAGAGAGAGAGAAGGAGCAAGGGAGGAGGGAGAATTGATAGAGTAAGAAATAGGTGAGGATAAGAATTAGTTAAGAATCTGATGCCAAAATTTCTCTCAGTCAACCGGCCAGGGGAAACACGCCCATATTTCAAGACTGTTTGTCTCTTTCTCCTCTATTCTTTTTTTTTTCCTTTTATTATTAATGTTTCTCTCCTTGCCCTATTTTTGTTCTTAATCCTCCCCCCTCCCTCTTCTTCGTCGTCGTCTTTAGTTTCTTCCCCCGCTTCTTTTCTTTCTATTTTTTTTTCTCTCTCTCTCTCTTCATCATTTCTCGTGTTTCCTTTTAGCCTTTTCCATCTTAGCTCCTTTCATTTGTCTTTTATTTTTTACTTCTCTCCTGACTCCTGCAGCCTTTCTGTCTGTCTGCCTGCATCTCTCTCTCTCTCTCTCAGAGAGCTTATCTAAAAAAATAACCTAAATCGTAAAAATACTTCTCTTACGACCTTTACTTGGTATAAAACTTGAGTAAACATAAAAAAGTTGATATAGTGTACATATCTACATTATTGTATGACAGCCATCTGTTGATCTTGGGTTTAAACCATGTCCAATTGAGGTAATGGATGTAAAAAAAAAATAATAATAAATAAAAAATCCAGATCCTTGTCATCCGAAGTAAGGACCTCCGATGGAGGGAGTTTGGACCGAGGTACGAAGAGGTAGTTGCTGAGGAGGGTGTGGACTTGCCCCAATGCCACCGACCTGCAGTTTCTCCAGCAATATCAAGTTATATGAAAGAAGTGGGGAGGTTGTCATTCAGTGTTTAGTTCCATGTAAAAGATCAGCAGCTGAGCACCTTTTCCTAAATCCGAATTGCCTCTCATTTAAGAGACCGTGTCTGATAAGGAAGTTATCATTTGGTCAGCAATGAATGCTTCCACTATTTTACCAATGTTTGAGAGGAGTGACACAGGTCGGTAACTCCCTGCATCACTTTGTCTCTTATTATTTGTACATGTACCTGTTCTTTTATCCATAACTGGCCATCTTCCTTGTGAAATACATATCTGGAAAAGCTCTGAAAGAGGGAGAGCAAGCGAATCAGCTTACCTTTTAAGAATGTATATGCTATTATCAATTGCCTTTTTCGGGTCACATTTTTTAGATTGTACACCATGCTCTTATCTGTTACAATTTACTCTGTGGTGTGGTTAGTCCTCTCCAAAGTAGATTGCTTCTAGGATCACGTACTTGTATTTTACTGGCAAAATTTTATGTCACTAGATTAACCTTGTCCTTGGTTTCAACTGCAAGGTAACCATCATGTCTTTAAGGGAAGGTATTGAACCATTGGCCGTGACTCCTTTTGCATCCTTTATGAGGGACCACCATGCTTTCGATTCAGTATTCCCATATTGCAGTTTCTTTCACAAGCACGCACGCACACACACACACACACACACACACACACACACACACACACACACACACACACACACACACATATATCTGTCCCCTTCTTCCATGCATCATATTGAGCATCTAATGCTTGTCGGCACCAGTAACTAATGCAAGGCTGGTCAGAGTCTCTTACTTCGTAGTGCCGATGAGGGACATACTGATGTTGCGTCAAGTTTGCGGTGAGTACTAGCTTCCGTTTGTTGGCTAAGGTCCCCCTTTAACGGGATGTTCAAGCAAAGGCGTCATTGAGGGATGTCCTGTTTGCACGGTCCCAGAACCAAGTGGCCTGAAAAAAGGAAATCTATATCAGGCACTATGTGGTTATTTGGGCGTGTGCCCATGTTTTCCACACGACAAGCAGGCTTCCATCTTTTTGAGTTGCTGCTGATTCAAGGCAAGTGATTTCTTTCTCCTCTTTTAGGGTTAACTTTACTTTGCTTCCTTTGAGGAAGGAGGTGTTCATCTTGTACCTTTGGAGTAGAAGGTTGGACCTGCGCCTTGATTTGTGTTTAGCAAACCTTTTTAGTTTCTTCTGTGATGACGTTTTCCCGTTACCACAGTGATCAAGATGTCCCCTCCAGTCACTGTCAATTCTT
>NW_020869335.1:0-12500 GCF_003789085.1 Penaeus vannamei | reverse complement strand
CGTTGATAAATAACAATATGGTGCATGTATAGTACAGTGTGGGTCCGCCACGCTAGAGAGTTCGAGCAACACTGCTTTAGACTGTATGATACATGGTATAATAATCCGTTTAAATGATGGTGAAATTGTGCCCCGCAATCAAATTTCAAATTGCTGCTGACAAAACTATTGTTGCTATACGAAACGTCCTTCTATATTTGCCTATAGAGTGATTTTTATGCTGAAATATTATAACTTTGTTTTATATGTATTGCCGATGTTATAATTGTTATCATCAAAGTATCTTAATACATTTTTTTCTTATCTATTGCTGATCTTTTTCTTTTGAGGTGCGGGAAATAGTCAACATATCTTATACTAAATTGATTGTATCTTTTAAATAAAAAGGAACATTATTATTATTGTTTTCACATTCCATATGGATATTGTTATCATTGTTTTTGTTTTTGTTGTTCTTCATTGCTAATGATTTAATTCTTAAGGGGAAGGGGTTAATTAACCTAGTATACTGTAATATCTTTCCATAAAAGAAAAATCGAATGAAAAAACACACAGGATTATTGTACATCCTAGAGAATAAACAGCAATGCCCTTGAGTGGCTTACGGAATACCCTTTGCATAAAGCTGTTTCAAGACAAACTTGTTTCCATCGATTGCATTTTGTCATATTCACAAAGTGAAACGCGTTTTATGTGGTCATCTGTATATCATTATTTTCGTTGGAAAAATATTTAAATAGTTCAGAAAAAGATTATAGTTTGTCGCAATATTGAAGATCGAAGGCAGAAAGAGAAAAATAAATGGTAATAGATAAAAGCTGACATTAACAAACAAAACAAAAAACAACAACAAAAAAACGAAAACAAATAATGGATTTTTTTGTGTGTGAAATAAATGTAAATGAGTATATCAGCAATAGCATTTTGATTTAGTCATGTCCATTTGTTTTGTGTCTCGATTGTTTTGATAGCCCGTCAGAGTGCCAGAGTTGCTAACCGGAAGTGTGTGTCACTGTTTTAGAGAAACTGTATATGCGTATAAGAGAAAAATTTTATACTTTGTGAAGATGTTAGGGTACATATGTTGATTTAAAACGTTTCTTGCGGAAGATACATGTTTAAGCGTAGACTTTTTCAGGCTTGACGCTTAGTAAAACCATTCGAGGGGATTGGCAACGCTGCTCAGCCTTCAGCGGTCGTTTTAAGCAGTGAACGGGGCAGTTTTTGACCTCGCAGTGAAATCATGATTTTAGTATTGGTGCTAGCAGTCATGAGGGGGCAATGAAGAAACCCTAAAGGTAAGGGTAAGGATGACGATGGCAATGTCACGATTAGAGTAACATTGGGAACTGCTTCTTCTCCTTCCTTCTGCTGATGATAATAATAAAAAATATGATCAAGGTAAAGGCGATGAAATCGATGATGATGAACCATGCAACCATTAATTAGAAGAAGAACCGCTATTACCTGCCCCCTGGTATGCTGATGAAGCGGCCCATGTAATACTCGTGAAGTGACCTCCGATAGTCAAGTGAGTGAACCTCGTAATACTAATGAAGTGGCTCATGTTATACAAATGAAGTAACCCTTGTAATATAGTGAAGTGACCCTCGTTATCCAGATGGTGGCCCATGTTATAGTAATGAAATTACCTCGTTTATATTAGTGAAGTGACCCTTGTTAGACTAATGAAGTAGCCCTCGTTACATTAGAGTATGAACCTCATGTTATACTAATGGAGTAGACCTTTTTTACTAGTTATACTAGTGAAGTGGCCCCGGTTATACTAGTGAAATAACCTCTTATATTTTTCCAATTCTCTTTTACTTCTTCCTATCTATTTATCTATAAAAAACAAACTTCCAAATACTACAGAATTGGATGTCATTCGATTTCCCTGAAAGTCCCGAAGCCAGTTCTAGACTGAATAATAGATGGTGATCTAAAGCAAGGTCACTAAAGTGAACCCGGAGAGTCACTTGTATATAAAAGGAACAAGACACACACGCTCTCTCTCTCTCTTCTTCTTTTCTTCTCTCTCTCTCTCTCTCTTTCACACACACACACACACACACACACACACACACACACACACACACACACACACACACACACACACACACACACACACACACACACACCACACACACACACACATACATAAATATATATATGAGCATATATGTACGTACGTTTGTGTGTGGGTATGTGTGTATGTGCACATAGATGTTTATATGTATGTATATGTGTATATATAAATATATAATATATATATATAAATATATATATACATATATATATGCGCCGCGCGCGCGTGTGTGCGTGTGTGTGTGTGTTGTGTGTGTGTGTGTGTGTGTGTGTGTGTGTGTGTGTGTGTGTGTGTGTGTGTGTGTGTGTGTATACATATATAAACGGGTATGTTTGTGTCTGTCCAAAAGAAACAAAGCTTTTCTGTTCCAACGCAAACTGACAAGCAATTAGGGAGCGTTTTCCATAAGGACACAAAGAGAAATCAGTAACCAGACAGAGAGAGAGAGAGAGAGAGAGAGAGAGAGAGAGAGAGAGAGAGAGAGAGAGAGAGAGAGAGAGAGAGAGAGAGAGAGAGAGAGAGAGAGAGAGAGAGAGAGCCGAAAGTAGATCGAGGGCTAGTATCAATAGCCCCGGATCCTGATGGCGGAGGAAATGAAAGAAGCGGAAAGAGGGAGCAGAGAAGGGCAACAAAGAATAGAAATGGAAAGAATAAAATAATATCCGAACGTAACTCCAATGTTAAGGATGTTGGATAGCTAGATTGCACCTCTTGCGTTAGGATTTCCTTGCAACGTTTTGGGAAGAGAGAGAGAGAGAGAGAGAGAGAGAGAGAAGAGAGAAGAGAGAGAGAGAGAGAGAGAGAGAGAGAGAGAGAGAGAGAGAGAGAGAGAGCGCAGGATAGACAGGCAGGCAGACGAACAGGGGAGACAGAGATGAGCAGCAGGCTCGTGGCTGGCGAAAGGGAGACGGGTCGCCGGTGATGAAGTGAAACATCGATATATACATGTTTATATACACATAATTGTGTATGACCATGTACATTTGTACTCACCCTCTAGCACACACACACACACACACACATATATATATATATATATATATATATATATATATATATATATATATTATATTATAATATATTATATAATATGTGTGTGTGTGTGTGTGTGTGTGTGTGTGTGTTGTGTGTGTGTGTGTGTGTGTATATATATATATATATATATATATATATATATATATATATATATATATATATATATATATATATATAGGGGGGGATAAATAGGCGAATGAGAGACGAGAGATGGGAATAAAGGAGATAGAGTAGGAGGAGAAAGAGAGAGGAGAAGAGGAAAGACGAGAGGCGAAGGGGAGAAGAGGCAGGGCGAGGAGAGGGCAGAGTAAAAGGGAGGAAGATGGTGCCCAGTAATGATGTTACAATGCCCCGGAGATGTGAAACTCGGAATGGTGTCGTGTTGTTTGGACAGATGCCGCGGAGAGCGCTGTATGGGGCCATTGTGTGAATGTGTGTTAGTGTGTATCTACATACATATATGTATGTATATGCATATTTATTTTCGTTTGTATCTGAACGTTAAATCACATTTATTGGAATGCGCTTCAGACATTACGTTTGCTTATCTACTTACTCTATCGTTATCAAATTCTTGCCATGCTTTTCGTCATGAACGGATCACACATTCGTCATAGAAACTTCCGGAAATTCGGGAGAAAGTAAACAGAGCCTGATCAGGAAGCAATCCATTGCCTAATTAATCACGACGACGGAATCCATTACCACGCTCAGGCGGTCACGGCGGCGACCACTGAGGCGAGAGATCGAGTTCTCCAGCGCAAACTTTTCTAAAGTGGCGCGACTGTGGTAAACTGTCTTTGATCCTTTTCTCCTCTTTCCTCTAATTATCGGGCTGAACAAAAACTGTTGGGTCCCTTTCTAACATTGTTATTCTTCTTATTCTTGGGTTGAAGAAACTGTGCTGTATTCTTTTTTAACATCAGACGTGTGGAATAGTATCTGGATCCGATTCTGACACCAGGATATTTTTAAAAGTTTATATTTGCTTTTTAGGTTTGTATAGGCAGCATTTACTACTTATAAAACATAAATGTCGTGAAAGCTAGATGGTGTTGGCCCGTTTTGTTACATTTTTCCTTATGTATTTGTTATTGTCTTCGTTTATCTTGGCTGAACAGTTCCTCTCCCTTTCTAAAATGGAAGTAAGCAGTGCTGGATCTCATATGAAATATTTTGTGGGAAAAAAACTTCTAGGTTGTTTCTCTATAACTTTAACAATAGTGCTTCTTGTAGGTGCGTATCGTATCGGCTGTGAGGCAGATTGTAGTAAATCCTCTATTAATAAAACTAAACCATATGTCGGATTTAAAAAGATAAGATGAAATAAGAGTAGGAAAACTGTACACACACACACACACGTGTATATATGTATATATGTGTGTGTGTATCTATCTATATCTATATGCACACACACACACATACATATAGCAACCCTTCTTGACCAGGACCGTAACCTCCGCCACTCCAGGTATGACCCGGAGGACCGGTGCCAAGCCCTTCATATCACACGACCCGTAAAGGGAGTGTGCACCAAAGGTATTACTTATCTGCTCATACTAGAGGAATGAATCGAAGTTTTACACACACTTCGCTATCACTACTCTAGTTTGCGAGTTATATTTATCAACCCACCTTGCAAGATATTTAAGGAGTAAAGAAGGATAAGAAGAAAGGTGTTAATGTATCATGTGAATCGAAAGACAAGAGGATGACCTATGTAATGACTGGGACAAGATTTTTTGCTCTTTATAGAAACCAGTTCTCCAGGAGTCACCAACAGCTAGTGAACTTTGAGAAATAGAAGTAAATTTGAAGTTTAAGTTCCCTACAGGTCAGTAGCACTATAGCTGTAGGTGATCAACCTTAAGCAAATGGGGCAAGTCCGGAAATGAAGGTTGTTAGAAAAATGGTTTTAACAAAAAAGAGGCGGATCACAAATACCACAGCATACAAAGAGTTATCATCTGCTAGAGTAGCATGGGAAAAGGTATTATAAGAGATAATGCCAAGTCTAGATAGTGTAGTAAGCCTGGATCAACTTAATGTTAATAAAAGGCAGAAGAATCGCAGTTTATAAAAGTTGTAAACGCCTATAAATTGTTGATGGAAGTACGTCCAAGTTCTCGTGAATATTTAGTGCAGGATCTAAATGAGAAAGAGCAGCATCATAATTGTAAGGATAAAACCAAGAGTAAGTTGAATGAATGAAAACAAGAAAGAAGTAAATTTACAATGTAGGTGGTCATCAAAACTCTCGCATTCAACAAAGAGATCCAAGCAAAATGTTGAACAGAATGGGAAATTACATGCAGAACTAACCATGTTGCAAATTTAGCTCCAGTTTTATGAAATAGAAACAAGATCAGATAATCATAATAAAACAATAGACGTTGAAAGAAAGAGAATATGACTGCAAAGTCTATCATGATGGATGCTATTGAATATCAAATAGAAATAAAGATAATAATCTAGAATTGCCTCAAAGTACAGACTTAGATGAATAAAAGCCGTTTTCAAGAACCAATCTAATGATAACAACCTGACACAAAGAAAACCTACCTGAAAATCCGAAAAGAAAATCCAGAAATCCTTTAGAAATTCTTTAGAAACCTGGAAATTTCCAGAAATCATAAGAATCCTTAAATCACGCAAATGTTCCATCTGCAGCAATCGTTTACAAGATTTTGGTAATAATTCTAGAGATGCCTTAAAAATCGTTCAAAAAAATCAATTTCGGCAAACACCTGAGCAGTTGTAGGATAGTGCCATGTTGAGGCCGCTTCGCAGTTTTTCCTTAGTTGCCATAGACTTCGATTGATAAACACAACCACAAAATATGTGTTTAGTACATGGTCTTAACATAATGTTAATGTCTGATATGCCTTATTTAACTTTGAAAACTTTTAAAACTGTCACGGTTTCGTAGTTAAATGCTTTGTGACCATGAGTGCTAAGTTTCAATTAGGCTTTTATCAAAATGAAGCAAAAAATGCCATAGAAAGGATTACGCATTACTTAAACAACACGGCTTAAGTGTGGTCTTTATAAAGCATTATTTCAATAATATAGCAGTGCGGGGTGTTATGAATGAAGCTGCACGGTCATGTGAGTTTATTTTAATCCCCTAATGGCTATTCCCTATTTGTTTCAGAAACAGGATTGCTAATTTTGAAATGCTCAAAATTCCAAATAATTGTGGCTATTTTTGGAGGAGAGTTGGAATAAAGGATACTCAAA
Organism: Penaeus vannamei; assembly: GCF_003789085.1. Taxonomy (NCBI): domain Eukaryota; kingdom Metazoa; phylum Arthropoda; class Malacostraca; order Decapoda; family Penaeidae; genus Penaeus; species Penaeus vannamei. The sequence continues at coordinate 6,136 of NW_020869335.1, read as the reverse complement.
TAGCTAATCCCGAGGTTGATCCACCAGATTATGGCGAAAACAAAAAATCGAGATTTTTTTTTTTTTATCTGAAGGGTTACATTAATCTTAAGCAGTCATGCTTTACGGTAAAGTATTGCATTTCTTGTATGACCTGTAAGGTAATATTTGATAACATCTTAGATTTTAAAACATTTTCGATTATTTAGTGTTTTTTAAGCGTCTTTGAAAGCTTTGGAAATCCCTAGGAAATCTCTCAAAATCCAGAAATCTCTGATTTATCTGTCTTGGAAATCCGGAAATCCTGATTTTTTTTTTTTTTTTTGGGGGGGGGGGGAGTCGCAAATTCTGAAAAACTCGTGCGCTATATTAGGCAGTGAAATGGCCCTCGATTGTTAGTCAAAACTCACAGATCCAAAATTTACAACATGCGAAGTGACAGTGAAGAAGAAATAAAGCCTCAAAAAAGGGAAATTGCATTTACCGACTTGATCCCATCATTGATAGAGAGGACATCCTAAAGGTAGGTGGCAATAAAAGACGCAGGATTTGCTGCAAACTATAAACATCTAGATATTCTGTCAAAGGAGTCGCACACAACTGAAATGGTTGCGTGTTATTACGATTGGAAAGTTCATCACCACGTTCCAGGAGTAACTAAATGAGGGCATCTGGTTATTGGATTATTGGAGCTTCCTAGGTTTTAGGTAAACTTAATTCAAGATGTATCACATATATAAGATTGAGAAGCGCATTTCTAAAGCAGAAAAGTCTGATTTGCCTCCAGAATGATTTAAAGCTGTCCCTCCAAATTCATATTGTTGGGGAGATTACTTTGGACCATGCCTTGTTATGGAGGGTCGCAAAGAGGCTAAGAGGTCAGGACTAAAATTTTGTTGGAGCTCAGAGTAAACTTCAGGATTGCTTGCAAATAATTGACCATGAGAAACAAAAAGAAACTGAAAGAAAACTGTGACTGGATTACATTTGAAATGAATATCCCTCATGCCAGCTATGTAGATGGAGTGTAGGAATGGCAGATCCGCACATTGATAAATTAGTTGATATCCATATCATACAATTATTGCAAACAACTAGATGTTGAGTCACTTGGGACCTTTATGTCAGAGCGAAGGCCATCAAGTATGGTCGCCCCATTCTCCTAAGATCAGTTCTCCACATTCTTAGGAACCACAGACTCAAATCAAAAGTTTTATAACCGCCACTTGGGATGCTCGAGTCCACTGATGAGTGTGTGTGTTGTATATGTGTATTTAAGTATCTATCTATCTATCTATATACACAAATATATATGAATATATATATATATATATTATATATATATTATATATATATATATATATATATAATATATATATATATATATATATATATATAATATATATATATATATATATATAATATATATATATATATATATATATATATATATATATATTATATATATATATATATATATATATAATATATATATATATATAATATATATATATATATATATATTATATGTATATATATATGTATATATATATATATTGTATATAATATACAGTATATTTATATATAATATATATAATTTATACATATATATAATATACTACCTCACCATATATCTATATATATGTGGGGCTAAAACGATGACTTGTGTGTGTGCTGTCGCCTAGTGGTGACGGCTGGCTTAGCGGGTGTGGACTGGTGTCCTTTGTATTCATTCTTGAGTGGTCTTGCCGTGTGGTTTGTGCTTACGAGGAGACTGGTGATTTTTCTAGGTATGTACGCTGTAGTGTTGCTATGTATAATTATTATATTAGGTATAGTAATACTATATATTATAATGCGTGATTATATGATTTGATATATGCATTATATACTAATGATATGACATGGCATAATTATACATGCATATATAATGTTACATCAGTGTACATAATGGTATATTGATATTATGTTATAATATATATATATATATACAATACATATACTATATTTGTGTTCTATCGAGAAATGATATGCTATCCATGCTGGTATTACTATGTATATCCTAGTAGATCATTACTATCTATCTTATCTATCTATCCTATCAATTATAAAATAAGGAGACTCATGGATTATGAGTTCATTTGATAATATATATATATATATATATATGTGGTGAATGTTACTATGGTGTGATACCCTTTAGTGTGATGGGATGTCGTGTGTGTCCGTCGTTTTAGACCCCCGTGTAAACATCCTGCAAACACGAAATGGATTTCAGTTGTCTTGTAGGGTTGTGGATTATGGGTTGGGAGTGAATGAGCTGGTGGATGTTTGTGTGTGTATATATTATATATATATTATATACTATATATATATAATTATATTATATAATATTATATTATACTATATATATATATATATTACTATATATATATATATGTATATATTTAGATTATATAACGACGTATATATATATAATATAGAGTATATAGTAGTGCTATTATTATGGTATATAAAGTGATATTATATTTTATATTATATTAAATTTAGATAATAATTATGATGTGGGTTAGTGTGTGTGTGTGCGTGTGTACATATTTATATATGCACACACACACACACACACACAGCACACACACCACACACACACACACATCACAACACACATTATATTATATATATATTATTTATTATATATTATAATATAGTAGACAGAAAATCGATAAATATGTCTATGAGTATATACTATCAAGTGTTGAGTTGTTGTGAGATCTTGCCCTCCCTTATAAACTTAAAAATAATTAATAGCTATTAGGGTAAGTAATATATATGAGATTACAATATTGCGTATACATCTTTTATTTGCTATACGTATATATATGTGGCTATATGCGCGTACGCTCGTATTGTCTAAATTATGTGCATTATATATTGTACTTACGCACCACATACTATACGTATGAAGGATTTAAGTATATATATATAACTATATATATATTATATAATATATATATATATGTATCATATATATATCCCTAAATACAACACACCACACACACCACACACACACACACACAGCACACACACACACACACACACACATTAGTATATATATACTATATTATATATATATATAAATATATATATATATGTGTATGTATATATATATACTATATATCATAGTATCATATTATATATACATATACATACCAATATATCATATATATTAATATATATATTTATATATAATAATAATGTATATATAACTCATATTACATATATATACATATACATACATATAATAGATAACTATATATTATATATATATCATAATATATATATAAATGAATTATATAATATAATATATATTATATATATAATATAATACTAGTATAGGTATATATCATTATAACTGTATTATTATGAATATAATATATATATAATATATATATGTGTTATACATGTATAATACATATATTATACAGTTATAATATGCCGCGATATATATGGCATATATTATAGTGATGTTATGATTATGTGATCGTAGTGCTATAATACAGTATATGTATGTTGTGTGTGTGCTGATATATGTATATCAGATAATGATATGCATATATTATATATATATATACTATATTATAATTATGTTACTAATATTAATATATATAATTATAATATTAACAATAATTAATTAATGATACATATATATATATATATATTACTATAATTTAGTTATATGTATTATATAATCAGATCAGCACTATGTCAGGCATATATATTAAAAGTGTGTGTTGTGATGTATTATGCATACATATACATACATGTGTCTGTAGTGTGTGTGTGTGTAACATTATAGATGTGTACGTAGTTGTATGAGTGATGAGTGTTAATGATGATATAATGTGTAATATGTTCCTAAAGATTGTATACATGTAGATTATACGCGATAGCAATAAATATATAGTATATAATATATAATATTGTGATGTGTGTAGGTAGTAGTGTATATTATAAGATGGTAGGAGTGAGAGATGTGTATTTAGGGAATATATACAGTTTTATGAGTGATAGCGTATGCACGAACCACGACAGCTAACGCAACGCACGCAGCACACACCACGGCTGCACACCATCGCACTACGACACACAACAGCACTATCACACATAGCACGACACACACAGACCGAACACACGCGAACAGCAACACAGCATCAGCACCATCACTACACACAAACGACAAGAGCAGAAGAGCACAAGCACAGCACAGCAACGACACGCAGAATTGACGAACGACACACACACAACACACACAACCACACACACACACAGAACAGCACCATACACAGTACCAATATATAATATATATATATGTAGCGTATTATATATTTTACCATATACTTAATCATAGTACTCCGGCGTTATCTATTCTATTTACTTATTATATCTGGTAATGGTAGTGTGTCGTGTTGTTGTGTGTGTGTTGTGGCAATTCGCCTAATCAGAACACATTTATGTTGTGTATATATATATATATTAATATTATTAATATACTATATATATATAATATGATATATATAATTGATATGTATATATACCATATATATCCCTAATATATATTATATACTAATTATCCATATAATGATAATATGTATAACATAAGTATCGTATATATAGTCATATATATATAGATAGATAGTAGATACCGAATAAATAGCTAGGATAGAATAGATATAGGATATATTAAATGGGATATATGTGGGTATATTAATACAGGTGGTTGTGATCTTCTGTTACTACGCTATATGTGTGTGCTGTGTGTGTAGTGTGCTCTGCTGTGTGTTGGCGCACGCTGTACCCTGTCTCATTGTGTGTCGTGGTGTGCTGTGTGTGTGTGTGTGCTGGTGTAGTGCTCAGATGTGATGTGATTATGTGTCGTGTGTGTGTGTGGCTGCATATGATATATATATGTTATACATTTTGTGTCATATATAGATACTACATATTACAAATTGCGTATGAACTAGTAGTATAACTTATATATATAGCTAGATCACTATATATTGTAAAATAGGCGACTCAGGCTATACGGAATAAATATATATATATTATTTATTATTTAATATATATGTGTGTGTTGGTGTATGGTGCGTCGTGATGGTGTGTGTGTGTGTTGTGTGTGTGTGTGTGTGTGGTGTGTGTGTGTGTGTGTGTTGTGTGTGTGCTTACACACACACACACATTTACTCTGATCTCAGTGTATATATCCTAATTAATTATCTATATATACTCATGATCTTCATCTATCCTTACATTATCCTATATTCAATTATGTTTCGTAGAGCATAATGTTTCATATAGTATTTCGACTATAGAAATTTAGATTTCAGCCAGCACAAAATATATCAGCCAGCGATGTCTTCAAAAGAGTCAGCCTTTAAAAACTGATCGAAAAATGATTGAGTCATGAGCGATCCCGGTCCACAAAACATACTGCCCCTCTGGCAACTTATGGCGCTGCGTTTAATGTAAACTGGCTGAGTCTGATTGTATCTCGACCCGCGAAGTTATGATCAATTTCAGTCTCCTTGAATCAAAGAGTTATACAAAACTCAATTAAAATTATCAGCTCATGTGTATTCCTGAGTTTTTGTATTCATTTCTATTATATCCTATTTTTCCGACTACAGGCTTTACTACGATTTTATGCATCTATCATATTTCTGTAGTATTCGATTGATTCAAATGTGTCAGTAAAATCCAGGATTTAATTTATTTCACAAGAAAGTATTTCCATCTTCCGAAACTGCAAACTATTGTATATCATATTTTTGCAGAATTACTCATAAGGGAAAATGAAAAGCTTTATTCTTCTATTTTCTATCTTTTTTTCAACATCATTAACTATATTTCCATGCCGAACTTTTTTTTTTTTTTTTTTTCTTTTTTGTTTTTTTGAAGAGCACATTTACTAATTACTTTTGCCATTGTGACATTGTGCTTCTCATGTGTAAAATCGAATTCAGTGAAGTGAAGAGCTCAAAGACTGTTCTTGTGAATAGACCATTGAAACGAGATTTAAAGAGTCAGAGAGAGAGAGAGGCGTAGTTATACTAAGAGAACGAAGACAGAAAACTGGTCTTTAATAACACCCTTTAAT
>NW_020869334.1:128144-130119 GCF_003789085.1 Penaeus vannamei | reverse complement strand
ACAGCACAAAGGGCTCCCCGCGAGACAGCAGGCACAAACAAAGTCAAGGCGCCCCGCGAATTTGACACCGTCAGGCACCGTGCCATATGGTGGGCCAGACTGCGTGTCGCGAAAAGGGCAAAGCCGCTGGTGCCTACCGGACACACCAGCGAGAAAAGCGGACGCTCGAACTGCTCGGGTACTGACCACACAGCAAGAAGACCGAAGACGCAGCTCCTCCGCAGCAGCAGACGCACACACAGGTTGGAGGAGACTAAAAATCCAGGCGAACGAGCCGACTCTCCCCGCGCTCTCTGGCACACTGGAGAGCCTCTGAGTGTGGGTGTGTGCGTGTGGCGGGAGAGAGCAGGAGGCGCGAGCACGTTCGTCGGAGAGAGCAAAAGAGAGAGGAGGGGGGGGGGGGAAGGAGGGAGGCGCCGGGAGAAGAAAGAGAGCGAGGGACACGGGATGGGAGGGGAAAGAAGGAGATAAGGGAGGGGAGAGAAGATCGGATTGGGGATAAGAGGAAAGAGGGCAGAGAAGATCGGATTGAAGATAAGAAGAAAAGAGAGGAGAGCAGATGGAAAAGAGGAGAGGCCGAAAGAAGAGAACAGCAATCTTGGAGCGAAACAAAATACAAAACAGAAAAAAATCAGAAAACAACCAAGCTGACAAACATCTCGGCCACCATTCCATGACTCCCATGCCATGACAACATCGGAGGAGCTGGAGCTACAAGGAAAGTTGGCTGGGCGCGGCGGCCGAGATGAGGGATCGATTGGTGCCTCGGCGTTAGCCGCGGCTGGCACACCTGTTGCCTCCAGCGCCGCATCAGGCCCTGGGGGGGGGGGGGGGGCGCGCTGGGCGGGAGGATCGTCTCCATTCATGAGGAAGTTTGATGAACCTCTTTATTATATAGGGGACCAGATGAATAGACACACACACACACACACACACACACACACACAACATATATATATATATATATATATATATATATATATATATATATATATATATATATATATATATATATATATATATATATATATATATATATATATATATATATATATATAATATATATATATATATATATATATATATATATATATATATATAATATATATATATATATATATATATATATATATATATATATATATATGTATAATCATTATCATCAAGTTAATTATTCATTGATCATATCCTCCATTCTGTATTTTCTTTGTTCATTAATGACTGTTTATTATATTGTAATACTTTCTTGATTATTCTTATTCTTTGAAATAATCTTCCATTATCAGTTATTAATCATTTTTCATTATCAGTTATCTATTATGCTAATTTTCTTTTATTGTCAATCAAGAATTATATTCCATAAGCAGATATCATGTAGTAATTGTAAAATGACATTTGGAAAAATACAACTCATTATTTACAATTTATTCTCATTTCTTCCGTTACCAAACATCAAGAAAACACAAAAACAGACAAAATAAACAAAAATTCTGCCAACGCGATATATTACTAAAATGCAATACACATCTCTAATCCTAACAAAAGGAAGGAATACAAACCACAAAAATATAGTAAAAAATAACAGCAAATGGCAGAGAGGGCTTGCCCAGGCCCCTGGCGGCGGCGGAGTGACCGAGGCTGACCTCCAGGGGTCACGGGAAGGCCTCGAGACGGCGAGGGGGAGGGAGGCCACGGACGATCACCACCTGGTTAGTAACTACCCCCATGAGAAATTAAAATCGGAAATTAAACATTAAATTGCTTATATTACACTGCTAGTGCAATATATATATATATATATATATATATATATATATATATATATATATATATATATATATATATATATATATATATATATATATATATATATATATATATATATATATATATATATATGTTTCTGTGTGTGTGTGTGTGTGTGTATGTGTGTGTGTGTGTGTGTGTGTGTGTGTGTGTGTGTGTGTGTGTGTGT
>NW_020869334.1:115644-123144 GCF_003789085.1 Penaeus vannamei | reverse complement strand
AAATAATTGTTCTCACAACTTACACGATGTCTAGCCATGATGGAATTGATTTGAGTTTCAAAAGGTTTCTCCTAGGCCCAGCTTCTATTGTCACGTGATGATCAATTCCATATCTGATTGGTTCTATTGTCTATGTTCACGTCACGTTCATGCATGAATCTAATTGGCTCATTTGATTTCCCGTGCATATGTCATCCGCTACAAATCCATCCGATTTCTCGTTGCTCTTAATAGCTTTTTGTCATTTTGTTGCGGCACTGGAGACGGAAGGTTACCGTGACTCCTGGTAATCGTAGATTTTATACCCTCTATAACTCTGTTATTATCTATTTGTGCAGAAAATGGTATAGAAGAAAACTTTCATAGAATGATCTGTTCTACCACATGGTAAGCTCAGATTCTTTAAATAATACCCTCATTTGTCATTTAAAAGATGCTGCAGTGTAGCCACAGGTAATTTTTTAGTGTCACACAGCCATCCAACCATGTCATCATTATTTTTTGTTTCACTTAGTTACATTGCATCATGCATGAGATGTTATTTTCAGTAATTTTAAAGAATGTTTTCACCCAATTTGGAACCGAGGCCCTCTCCATGAAAGGTCTTTGGTGGACAGCTCTTTCAAAATGTTGTACTGGTGCATATTTCTTGTTATTAATACCACTGATTTATTTTGGCATATAGGTATTCACTATTTGAAAAATTGGCTTAGCATATATCAAATTTGGTCTTGGTGTATATTTCAGGTGGACAAGAATTGCAAATTCCAGTGTGGACCTTCATGTAACTGATCATGACAATTTGTTTTCATGGATCCCTCTTTACTATCCTAATATTTCAAAATTATGCCACAGTAATCCCCTTCTTAGCAATAATCTTATCCCTGATAGCAGAATAGGGCATGAAAGGTACCAGGGAAAGTGTGGGGAAAAATATGAATAATATTAATACACAGAATCAGTCACCATATTGTCTAATGCAAGGGGCTGCTGCCTCCCTGACCCCTGAAATGGAAGACAAAGAATCCTCCAGATATTCATGGCAGGGTAGAGCATATGACTGACATGCAGGAGAGCCCAACGCTGAGTCTGTCCAATGCACTGTCCTGCTATGAATTTGTGGAGGATTCTTTGTTTTCCATGGCCCCTATGAATTAGACAATATAATGATTGATTCTGTGTATATTATTCATATTTTACCCTGCAATTTCCCTGGCACCTTTCATACCCTCCCTTGCTATTGGGGCCAGGAATGTGGGGTTTGAGATGGTTCCGCAGCATAATTTCTACATATGTGTGTACTAAAGGATGAAAGGAATCCATTGATACCAAAATCGTCACATTTGATTATGCGAACGTATTGTGTAATATTACCTCGTTTTCCATTGGAAATATAAATGAAAGTATTGGCAATTATTTACCAAATGGATTTTCTCTATGCGTGAGATTTGTCACATCCTATTTTTTAAATTAATAACCATATTTTTTGCCTGTGCAGATTTTCATATATCAATGAGTGCTTTTTCTTTTATCCTAAGACAATGACATTAGATATATGATATTAATTCAGTGCTTTTAGGCTGATTAAACATTGGAAGGCCTGATGATGCATGCCACATGTGGACAACTAGCACTTGTTTTTGTGCCATATATGCATAAATAAAGTCCTGGTTTGTTGCTTTGACACAAGTTTGTATATGAGGTAATGAGGCCTTAGTGCTTATTTCTACCAAAATTACCACAAAATCAACAAGCCAGTATGTGCATTCTTTGCATGCCAAATGGGCTATAGATTGGATTGCAATGATAATGGTATGATTATCCCTACTGATCCAGGTACCTTGCTACCTGCAAGTGGAAGTAGTGTCCTCTCTGGAGCCAGCACTTTTCCAGCCATGGCTCACAGGTGGTCAATTCACCCTTGTTTACAAGTGGAAATAATGTAAGAGGCTTTGCTAAATTCCCTGAGAATCTAATCTTTCTCCAAGGGCTTTGTGTACTTATTATGAGTCATTCTCATCACCCTGGCTTTTAACTGAATTTTTCATCACAGCTACCCTGGCCCTTAGCCAAGTTTTTTCAGGATGACATAGTTGTGTCACCTGATCCGTTGGTAAATTTTTTCCTGACGTGACAGTCGTGCAGCCTATAACTAATGGATTAAAGGCACCCATTTTCACCATCTCTTATCCCAGAGACAAGAAGAGCTGTGAATGCTGTGGCCTTTGTGCCTTAGGTGCTTCACCATAGGCTAACAGATTTCTACATATATAAGTATATGTGGATCATGAACTGCTTCCTTATTTGACAGCAAATTATCAGGAAGGTCTGCAAGCTATTATCTTGCCTGAGTATACATGGTTGAGGTGTATTGTCCTGTTGCTGGAGTGCCAAAGGCATGGTGGCCACATTAAGCATTTGAGACTGAAGGTAAATGATTGCACTCTTACCCCTACTTTCTGTTCATTCACATGCTGATTGCTACGTCTTCATTCCCCTTTTCCCTCTGATTTCATTTGAATTTATATGTATTGTGTGTAAACAAAGTATAGCACAAGGAAATTTTAAACTGCATTAAGATGTAAGACAATATAATTGTTTTAAGATGTTACAGTGGCTGGATCAGTTAGATAGGTCTTTTTGTATTCTTGTGTAATAAAAACAAAGGAAAATTCACAAATTTTAACAAATTTTAGATTACAAAAACCCTACTATAGCATTGATGTTAATGGTGATCAGAATAGAACAGCTTCATTTGATTGATGTTGCTTCAAAGCCTTTTGGTATTGAAGAAATTTTGAAATGTTTAGTAAATGTTAATGCAAAACTTGTATCAAGGAGATTTAAGATGACATTACATGACTGAACAAGATTTATTATGAATCACTTGTAAATCTCTCTTGTTATCTAATTTTCATGTGCATGTTATTATTGTGTTAGATCATGCATATAACTGAAATTACTCTTCATGAAAAAGCTGTAAAGGAAAAGGACTACTTCATAAACCAAATTGGGTTGTCTTAGATCATATGGTCATTCCATTTCCTTTACATCTTTTTCAGGAATAGCCACAATTCACTCCATTTCCCCTACTGTATCATTGAGAAACAAAGTCATACTGAATGTACTGATACTATAAAACCATCTTTGCAGCCGGGGCAATAAAATGCTACCAGTGCTCGACCGATGAGGATCCAAAAGGAAGAGATCTGTGTGGCGCATATGAATACTTTGACGAGGAAGCCCACATCCCTGTTGACTGCTTCCAGGAGGAATCTGTGACCCCAGGGACGTTCTGCGTCAAGATCACCAAGCAGTCTCCACGCATGTTTATCTGTAAGTACTCATTTATACAATGCTTCTGGCTCTTTTGTTGTGCATCAAATTGATGTGGAGTTTTAAGGTACACCAGTTGGAATAATCGTATTAACGTTTATTATTGGATTTTTTTTGTCTGTAATTTTTATTTATTTATTATTATTTTTATTTTATTAATATTATTATTATTATTATTTTTTTTTTCTTTTTTGCTTCTTTGTTTATTTGTGTATCTTATATTTGTTGAATCTTGTTGGATGTTGTAATTTTTTAGGGGTATGATTTTAGATGACAATAGGAGGAATCTGGTTGTTATTGTTACAATGTTTTTTTTTTTTTTTTTTTCTTTTCTTTTTCTTTTAATTGTGATGAATGTTGTTTTTTTTTTATTATTATTATTATTATTATTATTATTATTATTATTATTATTATTATTATTATTATTATTATTATTATTATTATTATTATTATTATTATTATTATTATTATTATTATTATTATTACTTTTATTGTTATTATTATTTTTACTATTTTTACTATTTTTGTTATTATTGTTATTTTTACTATTATTATTACTATTGCTATTATTATTACTGTTAGTATTACTATTGTTGTTATTATAACTGTTATTTTTGCTGTTTATTGATTGTTTATTTAAACTTGTAGCATCATTATTATTTTTGTTGTCATTGTTCTTATAATTGTTGCTGATATGATTCCTACCAACCTATCAATATAATTTTTTTCCCAGGGGATGGCCGCTGGCGCACTGTTATCCGCCGCTGTTCCTCAGTCACAGAGACTGGAGTGACAAACGTATGCAACTGGGGTGTGGACCTGAATGGTGTCTATTGGGAGGAATGTTATTGCACCTCTGACGGGTGCAATGGCTCATCCGCATTGACAGTCAGCTTTTCTCTCATTGCTGCTGCTCTGGTAGCTTCCGTTTGGATGAGGTTATAAGGAAAGAAGCAGGAAGGGTTTATGTGATAGGAGTTGATACTGAGTGTGTGGTACGTCTGTTCAAAAGTATTTTTTTGTGTGTAGCTTTTTTATACATGGAGAAAATGGAACTTTGTTATCCATATTTTTAAAATGAATTTCCGTCCATTTTGATACAGCTGGTGAAATATGATATGTGAAGTGAAGTGTAAAAGGAGTGTTGTTCCTTTTGTTTGTTTTTATGTTTTGAATTAGGTTACTGTTTACCTGTTGGAAGTTGAATATGTTTTAACTCAATTTTATGGGAAAGCATATCATAGGGAAGAATTATTTAAAATTTAAATTTAAATTTAAAATTTAAAATTTAAAAATGAAAAATGCCAAATTTGTATGGCTAATATATTTTTTATGTTATTCAGAACTTATAAGTAGGAATAGATTAAATGGTTACTATTACAAAACAGTATCTCATTGAAACTAGAATCTCATTCAAAATGATCTTTTAAAAGCATGTTGTTTAAAAAGTCAGCATGTAAAAGCTATAGTTATTATTATTATTGTTATTATGCTTTATTTTCTTCATTTTCCCATTTTTATTTTACTCTTGTTTATTATTATTATAATGATTATTATTGTTATTATTTTCTTTTTCCTTTTTTAGATCTTAGAATACTTGCCTGTATCTTACCTTATTGTTGATGTCCGTCTGGAGTTGTCACTGTGAGCCAGTCCATCCTTAATTCCAGTTTAGAGCTCAGATATTGGATTCAGCCAGGTGGACCATTGTTGGTGTAAGGGTGGACATCCAGTTCGGCAAAGATGGCAGTACCAAAACCAAAGTTCCAAAAGGGTTTTCCACTATGTTTGATTTTTGGCAGAAAGTAGGATAAGTTTAAGAATTGAGGTCAGTTCTTTTAGGTCTTATATAAAATGTATTTCCCTTTTCTGCAAATTCTGTTTTATTTTCATAAAATACTTTTCTGTCTGTTTTACATTCTCCTGGATTGTTCATTATGTTGAAAGAAGAGGTAACAAAAATTTAAAGGTTAAAAAGCTAAAAATGATTTCTAGGTATTATTTGAAAATTATTTTATACCTAAGTGTATTTTATATTGAACAGTCTATTAAATTATGTATGTTTACATAATGTTTATTGTTAGCAAAGTTAAAGTGATCATTGCCACATTTTCTGATTGATGTGTAACTGGTGTCTGTCTGTGAGTTTATTGTGTATAATGTACAGAAAATAATCATCTTTCGGCTGCTCCCTTAGGGGTCGCCACAGCAGATCATCTGTCTCTACCTCACTCTATCTTCTGCTTCTTCTTTTGTTACACCCATCACCCTTTAAAGCATCCTTAAACCTTCTCTTTAGTCTTCCCCTGTTCCTCCTGCCAGGTGGGTCCATCTCTATCCTCCTCCTCCCCACATACTCCTTATCCCTCTTACGCACATGACCAAATGACTTCATTCTCGCCTCACTACCTCAAACAGACATACATGTGCTGTCCCTCTAATGTATTCATTTCTGATTTTGTCCAGCTCCACTCAAAAAAACAACAACACACATCTTCAATTCTGCTACCTCCAACTCTGCCTCCTGTCTTTTCGTCAGTGGTACAGGCTCCATACCGTACAACATGGCTGGCCTTACTAATGTCTTATAGACCTTCCCCTTCATTCTTGCAGACACCTTTCTGTCACAGAATACTCCTGTAACATTTATCCAACCTGCACTCTCTTCTTTACTTCTCTACCAGACTCTCCATTCCTTTGTACAGTTGTATATTGTACAGAGAATGATACACTTAATAATATCTATTTTCATAGTACCTAGATAGCACTTTGCACAAATATGTAAGAAAGTAACCTCTACAAGGAGTATAAAGTTTTGAAATGAAATGGATATGATGTTTTATGAAGTTTCTTATATGAAAACATCTAGATATTTTTTATACAGACATCAGTTGAAAGGAAAATGTAAAGTTTGTACTTGCATTAATTAACAATTGTTTTCCACATTATATAGACAGATAACATTCTTTTACTTCATAGAATGTTTTCTTAACTTAACTTTAAGAAGGGTAGTACTGTAATTTCTTCAAATAGAGAAACAGAAGCCTTAAATGTTCTGCTAAGGAAAAAAGGCTGTGATGTTCAGTTTACCATAGCATTTTCATCAAAGTTACTGTTCTTAACCCCAAAAAGACAACACTGTTCATGGGTTCATGTTTTTCTTTCTTTCTTTCTTTTTCTTCTTTTTCTCTTTTTCTCTTGTGTTATATGTACCAATTTTTTCAACTTAGTATGTTTTGTCCATTGTGCACACATACCTGAAAACAACAGGTATCATATTTAGGTTTTGTAAGTTTGGATTTTTTAACCTGTATGTATACGAGTGATTTGTAAAATGTGCATTTCTAAAGCTAACATTGCTGTGATGTTTTTTTTTTTTTTTATTTCTCTATTTATTTTTTCAGTTTATATTATTGGTAATGTCAAATATTGTCAATACTTGGAAAGTGTGCCAATTGAAAATCAGTTTATTAAAAGTTCATATTTAGTATCCATAAATATTTAACTAGTTTTATTTGTTATTCAACCAAGTAACAAAGATTGCAATGCTACCCTAGGTCAGACATCATCCAAAGGGTTTTGATATATGAATTGTAGATAATCATATTTTGGATATTTATGTAATATTTTGGTTCGTGAGATGAGCTTTTATTCTTTGAGATTTTCTTTTCTTTTCTTCCTTTGTCCCTTCCTTCCTAGTGACATTAAATTTTGTCAGGTGGTACATATATATATATATATATATATATATATATATATATATATATATATATATATATATATATATATATATATATATAAATTACTTTGTCACAAAAAGAGGTGTGTGTTTGCATTAGAGAAAAAAGGTCAGTCAAAACTTGATTTTGTTAAGCATATTTGATAAAAGTGCATGCAACTGGACTGCAAGATTGTATTTCAGAAACTTACAATTGGCTGACTTCATTGTGTAATAAAATAAGTAAATGATGTTAAGATTTAAATGTCACAGTCAAACAGTGCCAATGGAGTATTTTGGTAAAAATATACAAGATCCCATATTACTGCGTAGGCATAATGAAATTATACTTTAGGCAACTCTATATACATTTCCGTACATTGTTTTTTTTGTGAATTTTGTTCCACACAGATTGCTCTATACTAAGGAGTTAATTAGGAGGACCT
>NW_020869334.1:108144-110644 GCF_003789085.1 Penaeus vannamei | reverse complement strand
CGGTGGTTGGAGGGTTATATAGGAGTGGCGAGGTCAGGTCACGGTGACTGAAAATGACTGAAGGTCATCATACGAATGCAATATCTTGTATGCTTTGTTAGAGGATATATATACATATATGTATGTATATATATGTATATAAATAAATAAATATATATATTATATATATATATATGAATATATATATATATGTATCTATGTATATTATGTATATATATATATATATATATATATATATATATATATATATATATTATACATTCATTAAATGTGTGTGGAAATACTAAACACTACGGCGTATCATATATACAATATTGTTACATTGCAACAGTATATGAATTTTTCATGTTTTCATACTTCATCTATAGCTTTCCAAATTGATGCAGCTCATGCAATTGCCTATAAATCATATTCTTTAATACCTCGCATTTTATGCTGTCAGTTAACGACAAATGTTTAGACATACTTTCATATATCCATATTCAAATATACCATACGTACAAACAGTCGTCCTTTTTCGCACGACTTACAACTCAAGGAAGTTTTAACGTATTGTGTAAATATTTTTGGCTCGATATAATTTCCTTTTAGCTAAACGTGTGCGACATTCACTTTTGCTTATATTTGTTACACAACACGGTTTCAGAAAAGCGGAAAATTGCAATGCTGTAATCGATATTTCGCCGTGGGACCCAACTCCTTTGCTTAAAATAATGATCGTGAACTACAGGCATCGACACTTGATCTACCGCTTCACCCCCTGTGATGTGAGCGCCCCAGTCCACCCAAAAACAGGGTCCCTGCTGCCCAAGCCCTGTGACTTCTTCGTTCGGACATGTGGCGTTCCAGGCCCTTGTACACATCCTCAAGTAAAGCGATAACCCCCTTTTACTGTACCATATGTACCCCACGTTACTGGCGTAATGTAGGGGAATAAAAGTGTCATCGTGCTAATAACTAGATGCTGGATAATAAGTTAGAATATTCACAAAGCAACAAACGGTTGACGTAAATAATTACATCCGATAAAACAACAGCTTAATCAGTAGTGATTTAGGAACTATATGATACTTTTATATTGTGTTCTGAAGTTTTATTTAACACTATGTACAGTATATACAGGGCAAGGAAGCAATGCAAAATTCACTGAGCATCCCTCCGAAGAGTGAGACCAACGTTCCTGGAGCGCCACTGGGCCCTGTCCTCCCCGGCCTCTGCCTCGTCGTGGGAATGGACGCTCACTTGCCACAGGAAATAGTCATGCACGTTGGGGATCCTCTGCCGGAGCTCTATCACGGACGAGCGCCAAGATCGCCAGTAAGGCGCAGGAACGGGACCCCGAAGACACGACTCCAGACGAAGGCAGTCGCGAGTCAGCAGCAGAATGTAGCGATCCAGCAGGTGAGCAGTGGTAAGCAGGGACGTAAGAGACGGTACCATAGCCTGTCTGACGGAGGCTCTGCCAGAGTCCACGGCACTGTAGTAAACCCTCTCGAGTAAGTGGAGCTCCTGCGAGAGGTGTTCCCTGGCTGCTGTCACCTTCTGGAAGCTCTTAAGCAGAAGCTGAGTAACATCAGCGGGATACTGAGCAACGTCTTCGTCGAACACAGTGAACTGACTGCTAGATAAAGGTCCCTCATCCATTCTGGTTGTTTCACAGTGAGCACTGAAACTCTGCTAAGGATAAGGATAAGTCCGATGTGCGAAGCTGAGTCTCGCCCGGCCTATGCCGACAGATGTCAACTCGATCAACGTGTGTCAGCAAGTGCTGACGCGACAGAGCTTAGTCCTTACCCACCGTGGTGCCCAGCCACAGCAGTAACCTCCGAGCGACAATTGCAACTTCTCGCGCCTGGGCGGGGCGCGAATCGCCGACCCCTCGGATGAGAAGCCGACACGTTACCACTGTACTAGCCTGGAGGCCGACACTCTGCTTGTGAGTTTCATCCTTTATGTACACAAAGTCAGGTCACTGAAGTATTACGGTCAGGTCACGTCGTTTACAAAATGAAATGTCGGAGGTTACCTGATAGCTGAAGGTCAAGTAGCTGATATTATGGATAATTTGTATTCTCTTAAAAAGATGGATGAGGTTGATGTTATTGTGTACGTTAGAGGTCTCCAATCTATACAGTAAGCGTATTTCTTCTTTAAAGGAATATATCCGTTTACACTGAAAGGGGCAAGCACAAGGTCAATCTAGTGAAATGCCCCCTTTTCTCATAGTTGTATTTTTAAAGCTGATAACCAATGAAATGAGCTCATAATCCAGGATACATAGCCTCAGATACCACCACATTATTAGAAATAGGAAAATGGAATGAAATTCAAATACAGAGCTGGTGAGGGAGTGGAGTGGGAGTGAGTGCGACCGGGAGGTGGTGGGAGGTTCTACGAGAGAGGGAGAATGGGAGTGACTTTTTTGACTTTGACACGTTTATTGAGACAAAAGTAAGATTACATCTGAAAAGGATGAGGTAACTTAGGTTATCCTCACCCT